>JAODAL010032281.1:0-47163 GCA_025379985.1 Phyllomedusa bahiana
GCCACAGGAAGGGTTAGCCACAAGCCATGGGGGAGGTTAGCCACATGGCCATAGGGAGGTTAGCCACAGTTTCCATGGGCTTTACACTTCTGGATGACACTAGCGCACGGGGTAGACACAGGAACATTCAGGCCCTTTGGAGATGGACTTGTACCTTGAGATCGCTCAGGCTTCCTCCACAATTTGATTCTCAAGTCCTCAGACGTTCTTTGGTCTTCTTTCTTTTCTCCATGCTCAATGTGGTCACACAAGGACACAGGACAGAGGTTGAGTCAACTTTAATCCATGTCAACTGGCTGCAAGTGTGATTTAGTTATTGCCAACACCTGTTAGGTGCCACAGGTAAGTCACAGGTGCTGTTAATTACACAAATTAGAGAAGCATCACATGATTTTTCTAACAGTTTGGTGGAATTATATCCAATTTGGCTTTATAGACAATTTTTTTGTGTGTTTTCCATTGAAGACAAATTAAATGAAGATATTAATACCAAAGAATTTGTAAATTGCAATCATTTTCAGGAAGAAACTGAGTAATTATCTGACAGAATTGCAGGGGTGCCAATACTTTTGGCCACCACTGTACATAGGGCGACATGTATAAACGGGGCTGTGCCAGTTTTCTGGCGTACTTTGCGTCAAAAAGCACACACCTGACCAGTTTCCAGGGACTCTCATGTACAGTATTCCCAACATACAACCATCATTTCTGCCCTTCTTACTTGAGTGCAGTGCATGTTCCCATTATAAACAATAGGACACTGTGGTTGCATTTTTATGTGTATTTTGATGCCAAAACCTGTGTTTTATGCAACAAAATATGCATTATATTGGATGGTTTTACTAAGCTGGTGTTAAAATTTAGAATCTATAGACTCGGGCCTATACTCTTGTCGGAAGTAAAAGTCTGGTGACCACAACACCTGTCAATACATCTGGCGTGCAGAAACCACCCACTATTTTGTTTCTTACCTGTGCTGTCTGGTTTGTGCACATATAAACAGGAGATTTTGAGGCTGACATGACAATACACTTGTAGGCTGCCAAGGGACTTCTAGTAGCCTACAAAAGAAGTAAGGCTTGTGCAGACCGCGTTCCAAATTTGACATTCCTGGGCAAACGAAAGGTGTTTTTGGTTGGTCCGGGGACATTAATCCCTCCCACCAATCCGTGGGCAGTTCTGGATAGTTTTAGGCCCCACCTCCTGCCAAGTTGTGCAGGTCAGTATTAATACCTCACTCTCTTGGTGATACTTTTTTCTAAGGTTTCTGACTGTAATTATCATAAGGTTAAATCTTGGATGTCTATTGCACATGTGCAGTGAACATCCGTAATGTTAAATTGTAAAAAAATAAATTGAAAATACACGAGTGGATTATTTCTCATTTGGTTATATAACAGGACGAGTGCCCTTGTTATGTGGAGTTTTTCTGTGACAGGTGTTGGCGGGTGGGCCACCAGTGGAGTTAAAATTCTTGGTACGAACAGTGGGGGTTTTTTTTTTTGGGCCCCCCCAAAGTGAGTTGTTTTTTGGGGCCCTTCCTTGGATTTGGAGTGTTTCCCTTTAGGTCCACCAGGGGAGAAAAAATTCTTGGGGCCCCCCCCCCCCCCCCCGTGGAGATGATTTTTGGGGGCCCCCAGTGGAGATGATTCTTGGGGGCCCCCACCAGTGGGTTTTGGATTTGGGGGCCCCCACCAGTGGAGTTGATTTTGGGGGCCCCCATGTAAGAAATAATACGGTTAGAGAAAAAAAAATATTTCCCTTAGTGACAAGATAACAGTTTCAAATGATCCCCGTAGGGGTGGGTGCAGACCTTGGGCCCTTTCTTTTTTATTTTAAAAGAATTAGATCAGTAATACTTATTAAAACTTTCTTTTTTAAAAGGAAAATTTTTATTTTTTTAAAATCTTCAAAGGATTATAAAAAACATCGTTAAAAGTTACAAACCCTTTTAAAATCCCAATCCCCAAATATGTATTCTCCCCTTAAATGAATGTTTGTTTTATAAATTGGGTGTGGTGGCCCCTTCCTTCGTAAAGGGGGCCCAGAGTTAGGCCTAATTTGGTTCTCTCCCCCGGGCCAGAAAATTGGCCTTTTTCCCCCTTTAAACTCTTTCCCAAGGCTGTTGACTCCGCCCGGGGTTCCCCCCGGCTTCCCCACACCCCTTTTCCTTATTTACATTTCCGTGTGGGTGTGATCTCATTTGGGCTCGGGGCATAAATTTAAAAAACCATATGGGGGAAAATACAGCTAAATATTTTTGGGGGTTCTTTCCTTCTTCTGAGGTCAGGGGCTCTAAACCAGCTTTAACCACCCTCTTCCCCAAAACCTTCAAAATAGAAAAGGCCAAGCAATTTTATTTTATTCCCCCAAAAGGGGTCCATGTGCTCGTGTGTGCCTGGGGATAAATATAGGATGTTTTAAATTTAAAATTTTGTACCTTTTCCCTTTTTTAAATTTTTTCCCCCCTTTTGGGGGGTGAGATTAAATTGAACCCTAACATACCCTTTTAAAAATGTCCCAATATGCATATCAAAATTTTAGAATTTTTAATAATGAATTTTCGGTGCCCCCATGTTTAATTAGATTCAATTTTTTCTGACCTAATCCTTTCAAACGCATCTTTTTTAAATTTGTAGGCAAAAAAATTTGAAAACAGTTCAAATAAATAAATCTTTTTGGGTTTTTCCCTTTTGAAAAATAACAGCCCAAAAAAGTCCAAAAACGTCCAGGGAAAAACATGGGTTTGGGAAGATAAACATCAGGTCCAAAATTTGGGATTTTTTTGCATTTTCCCACAAAGGCCCATCTTGTTAAATTGGAAAAACCCTTTTTTGGGCCCCTTTCCAGGTTTTGCCCCAAGTGAGAAAAAAAAAACCACCCCGTACCTTCCAACACTGTGACATCATGGGGGCTCATAAGGTGCGCAGTTTGCTTGCCTCTCCTGTAGAAGTAACTTTCCAGTTCTTTAGGGATAGAAAAATAAAAAATGGTTTAGGGAAAAGGGTTCCCAAATTTCAGTCCATGTTTCCCTCACCACTCCCCACCAATCAAATCTTCTCTGAAAGATGCAAATATAAGTTTCCTTTTTTTTAAAACAGGGGTTCATTATTTGGGAATTTTCATTGAAAAAAAGCCCCCAGTTCATTTGAATTTTCATTTGTTTAAAGCACAGTTCTTTTTTAAAACTTGATTTTTGGGTTTTTTTTCTTTTTCCCTTAAAAATTTTGAAACCCCCTTTTTAATTTTTTTTAAAACTTTTTTTATTTTAAAAGATCTTGATTGAAGTTTCTTTTTTCCCAAAAATATTGAGAAATTTTTGATTTTGGGAATTATCACAACCCAACCATTTTAAATCATTTAAAAAAATATATATATTCCCTTTGTAAAAATTTTGGAAAATTAAAAATTTGAATTATTAAAAGGGGAAATTGGTTTTCACAAAATTTAATAAAATAAATTTTTACACTTTGCCTTCTTTATTTGGAAACCTTAAAAATTCAAAAATTTAAACCCCAAAAATATATGAAATTGTTATTTTTTTTTTAAATTCTTTCCTTTTAATAGGTCCCCCATACTTTTTTATGTAAAACCCTTTAAAACCAATTCAAATTATTCCCAAACCCTTTAAATTATTTTCATATGAGAGGGTTCAATATTTTATTGTGTGACCCAAGTTTTTAATATTTTTATTTAAATAAACATTTTTTGTAGGGAAACATCCTTTAAATTTAATGGAAAATTGACTTTTATTTCCCCTTTTGAAACCCCTAAAATTTTAAAAAATAATGACCTTTTTGTTGACAAGTGTTTTTTATTGTGCAAAAACCCAATTTTTTAAAAACCTTTGTGAAAATTTTTTCTCTATCACATTGACCCCAACCCCAAAAATGTGAAAAAATGTGTATTCTTTCCCCCAAGGATAAAAATGATCCCTTATTCCAATTAACCATCATAAAAACCAGGGAACACATCAGTCTGTAAGGTCCCAACCCTTTTTGGGTTTTTTCCCCTTCCCATTTTTTATAAAAAACCCTTTGCCCTTCTTATTTTTTTAAATTTGAAAAATTCAGTTTGACTTTAATTATTTGGGGAGAATAAAAAAAAAAGGAAAAAAAAATATAAAAAATTAAAAAATATATTTTGTTTAAAAAATAAATAAAAATTTTATTTTATTTATTTTTTCTTAATTTTTTACTGAAATTTTATTTTGAAAGTTTTAAAATCTGTTTTTGTTCACTCAGCAAACAGAACTTTAAAACCTTGTTCTTTTTTGGGGAAAATTTTGTGGCCCAAGCAAATTTTTTTTTCCTCAAAAACCAGAAGGTCACTTGCTCTCCCCTTTCGGGTTTTAACAGTACTGAGTTTTAAATCAGTTTTTTATTTGTAAAGGGAAAAGCTAGGTAAATTCGGGCTTTTAAAATAAAATACAACCCAAAACTTAGGGATTAAAAACCAAAATTTTAGGGACTTTTATACACCTTTTTAACTTAAAAAATTTTTTCCCTTTTTAATTTAATGAAATTTGTGATGATGTGAAAATATGTAAAAAATTTTAAATTTGGGAAATTTTGGGTTTTGTAAAAATTATCCCATGGGAATGTTTTTTAATCATTTGATACCCACATGTCAATTTAAAACCCAAAAATATTTTATGAAACCTTTAAAAATTTTTTTATGATCTGAAACCCCCCAAAAAAAATTGTTTTGATTATAATCTGAAAAAAATGCCAAAAAAGGAAAAGAAAAATTAAAAAAAAAAAAAAAAAAAAAATTAGGAAAAATAAAATAAAGTATAATTTAAAAAAATATCAAGTAATAGTTTAAAAGGTAAAAAGATAATTTTGGGTTTAAAAGGTTTAAAAGGGCAAATTTTTTATCATAAAAGAAAAAAAAAAATTTGAAATAAAAAATAAAATTGTTCCAAAGTCCCTTTTCTTTGAAGCCCGTCTCCAGTGATTTTTTAAAAAAGGGCTTTTTTTTGCTCAAGCCCCCATTCACTCACAACCCCAGTCAAGCCAGCCGCCCGCCCGTTCCCAAACATTCTCCACTGTTCCAAATTTTCAAATTTAATTTAACCTTTTTAATCCCATAAAAATTGCTTTTATAAAAACTTCTTTTAATTTAAAAATAAAAAATGGGCATACATAACTTAAGTTTATAAAAAAGTTTACTTAAGTATCCCGACCTGGGTTTTAAAAAGGGAAAAAAAAAACCCTTTCCCCCTCTGTTTTTCTTTGGGAAAGAAGTGTGAAACATTTGTTGCTTTTTTCCCCTAAACCCCCAAAAACACATGTGCTAAAACTGTGACCCTGTGCTTTCTTACAATTTTAAAAAAGGGGTATTACAGGCTCACACAGGGGTTCCCCTGCTCTCCACAAATTTTGAGTACATTATTATTTTTAAATTAAATTTAAACTTAAAAAGGGGTTTTCAACACAAATTAAAATTAATAAATGTTAAAATTTACACCCTGCAATTTTAGAATTACAATTTTCTTTAAATTAAATAAGAAAAATTTTTAAAATTTTTTGGGGATTTTCTTCGAAAAGCCTCTCTGGGGAAAAAATTAACAAAATTTTTTTTTTAAAAACCCGACATGTTTTTTGTAAAAGGGAAATGATTACTTCTTTAAAAGAGGTTTCAAAAATTTTTAAACCCAAAATTTAGAGATTAAAAAGATAAAAATGTTATTTTTTTCTTTTATTTAAAAACTTTTATTAATTTTAAATTAAAACCACAAATTTTTTAATTTAACCTTTCAAATATAAATTGTAATCTATCCCTTTTTTCTATTTTTTATTCATAAAACTATCCCATCTATCTATTATCTTCTCTTTCCCTTTATGGCCCTGCATAATAGCTTCTTAGACCACTTTGGGGAGAATCTATTAAAATGTAAAACATAGGGCACCAAAATTTCACCCCTTTTATATATTTATTTAAAACCCCCAGTGCCCAATAAAAAACATATGTAAAAACATTACTCCTAAATATTTTATAGATACAATTTTAACCCATAAATATATACCCCATTTCACATACCCCTTTTTTAAGATATTTTTTGGGGGAGATAAATTTTTTTGATACACTTAGGACTCCCCGCTCACATTTACTTTTAGATATGTCACATAACTTTTTTAAAATTTTCCCACACAAAAAGGGGGCTGTGCTAAAGCCATTAACGATTTTCAAGGTTTTTTTTTTACCCAAATAAGTTTCCGGGCCCGAAATTTTTTTAAAAATTCCCATCCCCAAATTTTTTAAATTTATGTGAGAAAAATTTTTTTTCCATCCCCCATTTTTTAAAATTGGCCCCCCAAAAAAAACCCCTTATGAAGTCAATTGATTCCCCTTTTATTTTAAAATTTCTGACTCAATTTCTTTTTTTTTATGTTCTTTTTTAATGTGGGCAAAGTTAAGGATTCCTGAAGGAATCTTAAAAAAATTTTTTCAGAAAGGATGAAAATTTTTTGTCCAAAATGTTTAAAAATTTACTAAAATTTTGATGAAATTGGGGAAGAGAAAAGGGGTACCTTTTTGATGAAATTTTTTTAAGGAATTTGGGCTAAAAATGCCCAAATTCCTTTCTTCGCTTTATCATAAATTTTTATCCCTTTAAATTCCCCTTTTTTATGGGAAAAAAATTGAAATTTTTATATGACTGACCCCCAATTGTTTTTTGGCGGCCATTTTAATTTTCCCTGAGCTATTTTGGGAAAAAATGATTTGGTTTGGGCTCTTAAAACCCTTTTTAAAAATGTTTTCAGCCTCAAAATAACGATGATTTTTCTGATTCCTTTTAAAAACACAGATAGATTTCCCCGGGATGAACCCTTTCTAAATTTTTTTGATAAAATTTTTTTTATCCCCTCAAAGGCGGTTTCAAATTTTTCAAAAACCCCGGCCCTTTATAGGTTTCCCTTTTTAAAAGGACCCTTAACGAAAAAGGGAAAACTTTTTTCTCTTCCCAAATTTTTAATTTTATTTAGAAATTCATATGTCGGTAAAATTCCCAAAAATGCAAAAAATTAAAGATCCCCTTTAAACTGTCAATATCTGTTGAGTGGTATTCAAAAAATTTTTTTAAAAGGGTAATATCCGGAGAAATTTGCAAAGAAATCCAATTTATGAAACACAATATTTTTTTCCTCATTGGGTCAAATTATTTTCTATCCCACTAAAAATTTTTAAATAATTTTTTTGAATTTCTACAAAAAAGAAAATTTATTGTTGTATGCTGGGGTATTTTTACCCTTAAAAAAATGGGCAAATGTCTCTGCATTTTTTAAATTTTTCCATTAGCCACTTTGATTTTACTGGCCACATATGAATAACCTTCATCTTCAATATGAACCATATTTTCTGTGTTGGTTTTTATGTGAGTTTTTTAACTAACTTGTTTGCGGGCACTTTATTTAGTGGGTGTTATTATTTTAAATCTGTTTACAAATTTTTTTGAAGGGAAAATCCCAACATTGTGTTTTTTCCTCTTGGCTCCTGTCTTTTCCTATCACTTAGGGGGTTAAGATTGATCTTGAGATCGAAACCATTTACCATATTTATGATACATTTTACCAAATGTAAAATGTTTACTATTTTCTGTCTTTCTTTGCCCGAAAAAAAAAGGGGCTTTGCATCTATCTCCTTATTTAAAAGGGTTTTACAACATTAAACAAAGCCATTCCCCTGCAGACCGGTTTTAAAACGACGTTTATCATTGGCCCAAAAAATTTTTAACTGTATATGCTCCTATCGGGATAAACTTCAATAAAATCCTTTTTCTCACGGTTTCCTCAGGCCTTTTAATCCTTTCCCAAAGAAACTCGCTGGGTTCTCCAGATCTGAATCGATTTAACTCCCAGGTCCAAAAATGACTTTGTCTTGAAGCTTGAAAAAAAATTCACATTTTGTGGTTTCTTTTTTTCCCCCTCTTGCAAGGGGGAAAGGGCATCCGAAAATTTTGGCCCAAACTCGCCAATTTTTGTAAGAAATATCGGTTAGAGAAAAAAAAATATTTTTTAGTTACAAAAATAACAGGGTCTATGATCAACGTGAGTGACTGGGTGCGACCTTAGGTCCTTTGTTTTTTCTTTAAAGAATTTTAGATTCAGTAATAAATTAACACCTTTCTTTATATAAAGAAAAAAATATATTTTTTTTTTACAAACTTTTAAAAGGGTTATAACCCTAACATCGTTACAAGTTTACCCAAAACATTGAATTTCAATTTCCCCAAATTGTATCTACGTTACCCATATGAATGTTGGGGATGAATTTGGGTGGAGGGGGTCCCATTCCCCTTTCCCGTCGGGGGCCAGAGTTAGGCCTTCATTTGGGTTTTCCTTCCTGGCCAGCACATGGCCTTCTCCCCCCATGGAAATCTTTCCAAGGGTCTGGGGGACTCCGCCCCCGGGGTTCCAAACCCCCTTTCCCCACAAAAACCCCCCCTTATTTTACACTTTTCTCCCGTGTGGGTGTGAAAATCTCAGTTGGGGTCAGGGTCACTTTCAAACCCTTTGTTTGGGAATTTCGCTAAAATAATTAGGTTTTATCCTCTTTTTCTGAGGTCAAACGGCTCTAAAAAAGCTTTAACCCGCTCTTCACCCAAAATTTCAAAATAGCAATGCCCCGCAACTTTATTTTTAACCTATGTCCATGTGCTGTGTGTGCCTGTGTATAATATATGATGTTTTTAAACTATTTAAATTTTTGTTTCCTTTTACCTTTTAAACTCCCAAAACCCGTGGACGGTGAGTTTTTGGGGGGGCCCCCCAGTTGGGGGTGTTTTGGGGGTCCCCCAGGGGGGTTGATTCTTGGGGGGCCCCAATGGAGAGGGTTCTTTTGGGCCTAAAGTGGAGTTGAGGGCTTGGTCCCCCAGTGGTGGTTTAGTTTTGGGGCCCAAAAAAATGCAATAGGTTCTTGGGGGGCCCCCACTTTTGGAAATTTTTTCTTGAAAGGGCCCCCCAGTGGAGTTGATTTCTTGGGGGGCCCCCCCCAGTGAAAATGATTTTGGTAGTCACCAAATTTGGGGTTTATTCTTGGCACTCACTGCGGGTTGATTCCTTGGGCCCCCCCAGTGGGTTTATTCTTGGGGCCACCAGGGATTGATTCTTTTGGGGGGACCCAAATTTGGGGTTTATTTCGTGGGTCCCCATGAGTGGAGTTGATTCTTTGGGGGCCCCGCAGGGGGAGTTGTTTTTTTGGGTCCAGCAGTGGAGTTCATTCGTGGGGCCCACGAGTGGCGTTGATTCGTGGGGGGCCCAAAGGTAGAGGTTTAAATTTTTGGAGCCGCCAGTGGAGTTGATTCTTGCAGCCCACAAGCGGAGTTAGTTCTTGGGTCACCAGTGGAGTTGATCCTTGGGGCCCACCATACAGCTACTATATATGACTGCCCCTTCTTGGGCCTTCTGCCCTTACCCTTCTCTTTTTTATCCCCAAAAAAAAAATTTTCAAGGGGCCTTTCCTTTCCCCGGGAAACCCCCAAAGCCCAAGTGCCCACCCGGGGGGTTTCCCCCGTGGGAAAAAGTCCAAGCCCGGCTGTTAGCAAATTGGGAGGTACTTTTCCCCCATAGAACCTTTTCTGGTTGGGCATATATAGTTGATTTCTTGGATTCAAAAGTCGTGGCTCCTTTTTCCCCGGGTTTAATGCCCCGATTTTAAACAAAAATCCCTTTTGTTTAAAGATGCTGGGTGGCCACAAGCGACCCAAAACTTGGCCCTTTACCTTTTGTGGCCACTTTTCCCCCGGATCCCCAACATTGGCTCAGAATATTGAAGATACCTTCAGGGGCTGCAAATTTTAAAACCAAATTGTTGCCAAATTTTTAGGGATGGGGGTTGTGGAATAACAATAAAAGAGGACGCATTGGGCATGATGATGGGCAATACCCGGAAAGGGCGTCCCCTCAGTAAGTAGGGCAAGGACAAATGAGAACTGACTCTAACCAACTCTCCCTGAATCTTTCCCAAGACCTATCCCCCATTTTCCCCCAACACCCAAATCTATGAACCTTCACTGTCCCTGAAACTAGACCTTAAGATATCCCTAAGCTACAACTGACCCTAATACAAAGAAGATGGCCGTAGGACCAAAAGGTACCAATACAGAATTGAGGAATAAACAGCATAGACAAAAGGACAAACTAAGCAGTACCAGAGATACAAGGATCAACTGATAAGGAAAACAAATAAAGTACATAAAATGAATGTATCAAAAACTTTAAACCCCGGAGGGACCGTTTTCATTGCCCCTCTGTAACCCTAGTGTATGGGGCCCCCCAGCAAAAATGTCTCGCACCTCTGCTAACCCTACTTTTTTGGGCCCCCCGGGGCTTTTGGGGTCACTGCACCTCTGTAACCCTACTGTTATGGGCCCCAGAGCAGACGGAGTCATGCACCTCTGCTAACCCCACTATTTATGGGGGGCCGGAGCAGACGGTGTCACCGCATCTCTGCTAACCCTATGTGTATGGGGCCCCAAAAGCAAAGGATTCACTGCACCTCTGTAACCCTACAGTGTTTTGGGGCCCGGGGGCAGCCCCAAAGTCACGCACCCCTGCTAACCCTACTGTGTTTTGGGGGCCCCGGAGCGATAGATGTCACTGCACCTCTGCTAACCCTACTGTTATGGGGCCTGGAGCAGATGGATGTCACTGCCCTCTGCTAACCCTACTGGTAGGGCCCTGGACAATGGGTTCCCCCCACCTCTGCTAACCCCATGTTTATGGGCCCCGGACAGACGGATATCCTGCCCTCTGCTAACCCCATGTGTATGGGGCCCCAGAGCAGACGGATGAATTTAGGAATAAACAGCATAGACAAAAGGACAAACTAAGCAGTACCAGAGATACAAGGATCAACTGATAAGGAAAACAATTAAAGATACATAACTGAATGCTATCACTAAAACTTAACCCAGAGCGACGGATGTCACTGCACCTTGCCCCACTTTGATGGGGCCCGGAGCAGACGGTTTTTCAATGCACCTCTCTAACCCCCCTTGTTTTGAGGGCCCAAGCAGGCGGATGCAATGCACCCGCTAACCCTATGTGTATGGGGCCCCCGGAACAGACGGGTGCACTGCACCTCTCCCAACCCTACTGTGAGGGGCCTGGGCGTCTGATGTCATGCACCTCGTTAACCCTACTGTGTAATGGGCCCCCGGAAGCAGAGGATGTCACTGACCTCTGCTAACCCTACTGGTAGGGGCCTGGGGCAGTTGTGTCATGCCCTCTGCAAACCCTACTGGTTTTGGGCCCCCGAGCAGGAGATGTCACTGCACCTCGCTAAAACCCCACGTGTATGGGGCCCGGGGCAACAGATGCACGCACCCCTGCTAACCTACTGTGTATTGGGGCCCGGAGCAGACGGATGTCATGCACCCCTGCAAAACCCCCACTGGTTTACTCCCCAAACAGATGGATGTCACTGCCCCCTGCTAAACCCTCTGTGTTGGGGCCCCGGAGCAATGGATGTCAATGACTTGTAACCCAACCTTTCAACAAAAAAAGGGTTGATTTTTCCCCCCAGTTCAGAATTTGCTCCACTGATTGGCAAAAGGGGTTTTCTTCTTGATGAAAACACGTTTTCTGCCCCCATAGGTGTTGGTTTTTCCCCGGTGAGAAAAATCGGAACAAAACCCCCCCCCTGCAACAATTTTGGAGGAACCCCAAGCTGGTGGTGGGCAGTGTTATGGTCTGGGGATGTTTTCGGGGAATTTTTTTGGGGGCCCCCCCTTTTCATGGGAAGGTGTTTACCCCCAAAATGAGTATGAATCCCCTCATTGCAGGTTAAAACCCAAAAATGTTTATTGTCTCCCCTGGGGTGGATGGGATCCCTTTAAATTGGAAAGGAAAAATGCAAACCCCTGTCAACCCTGGTTAAAAATGTCCCACAAATTTTTTGGAAGAGCAAAAACCCAAAAACTTCCAAAGTATACCCTGGACTCCCCAATTCACCGACCCCAACTGAGCATATATGGATCCTCTGGATGGTGGTGTTTGCTTCGGTTGAGCTTCGGGTTAGTGTATTGGGACTGTGTTGTGTAAGATGCAATATTATTTCCCCGAAATTTAAATTTTAAACCCACATAAAAGAAAATGGCAGAATTTGGAGGTTTCCCTGTGCTTATTCACCTTGATTCCTCATTACTATCTCACTGAGCCCGTCTGCTCTTTATACTTTGGTAACTGCATTTCTTGCCCAAGCCTCACTCATCATTGGTGGTCTCTCAAAATGAAACATCGTAAACATAAATTTTTTCGTGTTTTTTTCTCCAAAAAAAAGAAAGAAACCCACCAAGATGACTTACCCTTTAAATTTTGTATAAGGGCCCACCAGGGGGATGAGCCCAAGGGAAAACCTTTCTTTTGCCACCCAAAAACCCCGGGAAAACTTTATTTACTCAGTATTTTAAGGGGCCCGGGTGGGAAACGAAAATATTTGTCTTCCCCAAGGGGGGCGGAAAAAAAGCCTCATTGTTGGGGGGCACGTCGGAGCCTGGAAGGGCCCGTAGAAAACCCCTTTTTCTCTGCCCTACCAGGCCAGTAATTCCTTCCTATCTATGGACACCCCAGAATTCAAAACCCCGGGCCTTGATAACCCCCAAATTTTAAAATTGGAGGAGTTAAAAGGGTCTTAACCCATTTTCCCCGCTTATTCACCCTTCCCCCCAACGGATTTACTTCTTCTTGAATTATCTCAAAAATTTTTCCTTTGCCACCATCGGGATTTTTTGGGGCCCACTTCCCCCAAAAAGGAGTTTTTTTTAGAGGAAAGGGCATGAGGCAATCTCATTTTTGTTGAATTTTTGATTTTTGTTATCGGCCCTACTTCTTCCAAAAAAGACCCCCCCTCCCCCCAAAAAATTTTCAGCGCATTGTGGTTTCTTTGGGGTTCAGAAGACGGGGGCCTTGCAGGATTTTTTGGGTTGGTGGGAGAAGGTCTACCCTTCCAGGGGGATCTCTTTTTACAATTCTCCAGGGATTGGTGAAGATCCATAAATTTTATAGTTAATTTAAAAAGTGGGGGGACACCCTTCTTTGGAAATTTGCCCATTCTGCAATTTAAGGCTTTAATATTCCCCCCAAATTTCCCGCTTTTCCGGGCCGTTTGCGTCCTGCCCTAAGTTTGGCACCCCCCCCCCACGGATTTTGTAAAAGTATATGGACCTGTGTGGAAAACCAGGGAAATTCTGGGAGGGCAGTATACAAAAATCTGGAAACTTAAGCTTCCCGGGGTAAATTTTTTTTTAGAGCCAAAACCCGTCCTGTTCCCTTAAATTTCCAAACAAATTTTTTTTAACCCCCCCTTTCTGCACATATTTTTTTTTAGCGGCCCAAAAGGGAAACCTCCTGGCCAAATTTGGTTTTGGGAAAACCCAAATGTCCTTTCCAAAATTTCAGGAAGTGAAACCAGGTGGTCAAACATCTTGAAATGGACAGAATCGACATCTATCAGGACTAAGGAAACCCAATGCTCTAAATTTTTCAAGAAATGGCAGGATGTTCATAGGTAACTTTTACACCCCCCAGGAGATCAAGGAGATCATGCAGCCTTTTGGTATCTCTCCTCTCGACTAGCAGGCACTCTGGGGGCTTTGGATGTCTGTACCCCATAACATTGGAGCTCTCCCTCAGCCATATCCTGACACCACGCCCTGGATACTCCCTGGGTAACTGTGCGTCAGAGTTGGGGGTGAATTTGTCCTCTATCTATTTCTCTCCCTCGGGCTTTAGGGGACGGGGGCCGTGTGACGATCCCGCAGCATTGTATCAGCACAGGATTTGTTTTCACCTTTTATTCCAGACCTTACTTGATTACATAGGTGTATGTGATTATGTCTCTTATACATAACTGCGTATGGGGACCACTGTTCTGTGTTGTTTTGTTTTTTTTGGGGGGGGGGGTTACTTTTTTTATTTTTTTGTTTTCTTTATTTAGTGAAGATGGAGACGTCTTTTGCTTCATCCTTATTATTATGATGCCAAAGCATAGTTGCCAACTTTTGAAAATGAAAAAGCAGGAGATTTTGGTGGGCGGCGCGCGTAGCCCACGCCCATCTTGTCGGTATGCCACGCCCCTTCAAAAAGCCACACCCACTCCACCTAACTGCATAACGGCTTTGGAAGAAAGCCAGGTAGATGCACTTATAGCCAGGTAGTAAACCCCCCCATAAGCAGGAAGTGCCCCTTACAGGCAGGTAGCTGCCCCCCTTGTAGCCAAGTAGATGCCCCCTCTGTAGCCAGGTAGGTGCCCCCCTTTGTTAGCCAGGTAGGTGCCCCCCATTGTTTGCCAGGTAGTGCCCCCATTGTTTGCCAGGTAGTGCCCCCTCTGTTGCCAGGTAGATGTCCCCTCTGTTGCCAGGAAGTGCCCCCATTGTTGCCAGGTAGATGCCCCCTCTGTTGCCAGGTAGATGCCCCCTCTGTTGGCCAGGTAGATGCCCCCTCTGTTGCCAGGTAGATGCCCCCATTGTTGCCAGGTAGATGCCCCCTCTGTTGCCAGGAAGTGCCCCCTCTGTTGCCAGGTAGATGTCCCCTCTGTTGCCAGGTAGTGCCCCCATTGTGTGCCAGGCAGCAGAGAGCCCCCGCATATAAACTAATAAAAATAAAATAATAAAATCCACTTACCTCACCAGGCTCCTGCAGCACGGCCGCTCCGGACGATCTCCTCAGCGGCGCAGGGGGAAGTGAGAGCAGCCGCGCGTCACTCCCCTGCAGCCGCGCGTCACTTCCCCTGCGCGCTGACCTGTATGTGCGCCGCACATACAGGCGCCGGACATACAGGTGGAGGAGGGAGGAGAGGAACGATCCCTCCTGCCTCCTCCCTCCACAGTGAGACTCCGGGCGGGTGAAGCGGGCGCAGCGGCCGCTTCACCCGCCTGGAGGAGCGGCCCGGCGGCGCCAGAGTAGCGCACTAGCGCTACTCTGTCGCCGCGGCCATTTAAAGAACCCCCGCGCCTGCTGGTGGCGGGAGGAATGCCACCGCCCCCGGGCGGGCGGGAGGGGACTCCAAATAGCGGGACCCCCCGCCAAAAACGGGAGAGTTGGCATGTATGTGCCAAAGTATGTCATTAGTGCTATTTTGTACTTTCATTGCTTAGTACTTTTCTTATTTGTACTAATGTTGTCTTATATTATTTCTTTGTGTATCAAGTGGTATCTCATCTAATGGACGGTTATTATATGATTTTGTTATTGTAAAATGTAATAAAAATTATGTTTACAAAAAAATAAAAAATAAATAAAAATAGATACCAATAAAATTACATACAGTAGGCAGTTTAATGTCCCCCATAGGCCGTTATAGGCAGTTTAATGTCCCCCACAGGCAGATATAGGCTGGTATAGGCAGTTTAATGTCCCCCATAGGCCGTTATAGGCAGTTTAATGTCCCACATAGGCTGGTATAGGCAGTTTAATGTCCCCCTAGGTAGGTTATAGGCAGGTATAGGCAGTTTAACGTCCCCCATAGGCAGGTTATAGGCAGGTATAGGTCTTTATACGCAGGTATAGGCAGCTATATGTCCCCATAGGCAGGCTACAGGCAGGTAATTGCCCCCATAGGCAGGTTAAAGGCAGGTATAGGTCCCCCTAGACAGGTTATAGGTCCCCCTAGGCAGGCTATAGGTCGTTATAGGCAGGTATAGGTCCCCTAGGTAGGTTAATGGCAGGTATAGGTCCTTATAGGCAGGTATAGGTCCCCCTAGGCAGGCTATAGGCATGCCCCTGGGTAGGTTATAGGCAGGTATAGGTCCCCCTAGGCAGGCTATAGGCAGGTATAAGTCCCCCTAGGTAGGTTACAGCCAGGTATAGGTAGGTTACAGCCAGGTATAGGTAGGTTATAGCCAGGTATAAGGTCCCCTCAGTGCAGGTATAGGCACAGTTTTTAAAAACAAAAAAACACACTTACCTGGCTCCCTGCTGCTCCGTCTCCCTCGCCGCTCCGCCTCCTCGCTGTCCGGCCTCCCGCGCGCTCTCCTCTGTCTTCCCGGCACAGGCGGGTGATGTCATCAGGCCGCGCACGCAGCGTGATGACGCACGCTGCCTGTGCCGGAAACTCCAGACAGCCGCGAGTTTGCGGCTGCCCAGCGTCCACTGTGGAGCACGGAGCGCTCGCTCTCTGCTCCTTAGTGGTATCTCTTCACTTGTATGCGCTCCGGAGGAGTCACACACAGGGGAAGAGATCCCCGACAGTGCCCAGGCCATGGCAGCGCCCGAGTGCCGACAGTGACTCGAGTATAAGCCGAGGGGGGATTTTTCAGCACATTTTTTGTGCTGAAAAACTCGGCTTCTACTCGAGTATATACGGTATATTAGGATTAGGAACCCTATCCTCACACCAGAGATCTCCAGACAGTTTGGGCAAGAGGTTTGGTTTAGGAGTAGCTTTTGCAAATCTGGTTTCTTCTCCCTCTCCCTTCATTATTGTCCTTTGTCTGCCTCATTGGAGAGATGATCTGTCAAAATTCTTTGCCGCTCTAGGGCATCAGCTATGGTCAGGGCTTTCCAGTTCACAATGTCAATCTGGCATTTGTAACCTTGGTCTTGATGGTGCATTTTACCTGGCTACCCCAGGCTTTCCGACCTTGGCTCAGTTAGGAGTAGAGAACTTGTCTGGGGAGAAGGGTGTCAGGCATCCAGGGACCTGTCTAGAAAATTTGGTTTTGAAAGATCATGGCTTTGATACTGGCCAAATTTGCCTAATTAAAGGACGTGTAGATCGGATTTCGTGGTGTATGCACTCTGGTGTCTGTGTAAAAAGTTTTATGTGGGGAAAACAATAAGACCATTACAAATAAGGTTTAGAGAACATCTATACTCAGGGCCGGGACAAGGCATTTTGGTGCCCTAGGCGAGTACAGCCAATGGCGCCCCCCCCTCGCTCTCAAAAAAATACCCCCCCCCCCCCCACACACACACACTAATTCCTCCCGCCCCTGCGCCAGGTCCTGTCACTAATTTTCTGCACATTCCACATAGCTCCCGTCCATCTCCTCAGCAGTCACTGCACAATGGAAATCAGCCCTGACAAATTAGCATTTTCAAAAACGCTCCCCTCCGTATGACAGTGCAATACCCCTAAATAACAGTCACCTAATAATCCACCGATACATGGAGCAAACATACCAGACGAATGATTGTTACTATAAACCCTCCTACAAAACCAAGACCCAAAACGATTACTACTTAGGGATCAAATAATCCTGCCAGACCCTGACCGAACGCGACCCCCACATGTGACTATCAGCTGTACACAGGCTCTGATTACATATACCACCACCATACAGGACCATATAGTGGTTAGATACTAGTTGTATGTAGAGCTCTGCAGAAATATAAGTGATTACACGT
Source organism: Phyllomedusa bahiana (assembly GCA_025379985.1). Classification (NCBI taxonomy): domain Eukaryota; kingdom Metazoa; phylum Chordata; class Amphibia; order Anura; family Hylidae; genus Phyllomedusa; species Phyllomedusa bahiana. The sequence continues at coordinate 17,355 of JAODAL010032281.1, forward strand.
GCAGTTACATTTAGGACTCACAGGAGAACGTCTTTTCTGATCAGCGTCGTTCACTTTCCCTTTTCTTCTCCATCCGGTTCACACCTTCATGCTGATTGCTCCCGGCCAACTCGTTCCCTGAGGATTTGGACACAAATATCTTAGATTCCTCACATTTCCAGTAACTCCTTAATTATAGGTATATATGCCCCCCAGTTAGACAGGTATATAGATATGCCCTCTCAGTCAGGCAGGTATATAGATATTGTCCCCTTAGACAGGTAGGTATATAAATATAGGGGCACTCAGGCAGGTATATAGCTAGGGGGCCAGGCAAATATATAGCTAGGGGCTCAGGCAGGCGTATGGGGCCACAGGCAGGCGTATGGGGCCACAGGCAGGCTTATGGGGCCACAGGCAGGCGTTATAGGGCCGCAGGCAGGCGTATAGGGGCCACAGGCAGGCGTATGGACCTCAGGCAGGCGTATGGGAGCTTAGGCAGGCGTATGGGGGCCACAGGCAGGCGTATGGGGGCTCAGCAGGCGATATGCGGGCACCAGGCAGGGCTACATGGGGCCAGGCAGGCATATAGGGGCCACAGGCAGCCGTACAGGGGCTCAGGCAGGCGTATGGGGCCACAGGCAGGCATATGGGGCAACAGGCAGGCGTCTGGGGGCTCAGGCAGGCGTAAGGGGGCACCAGCAGGCATATAGGGCACAGGCAGCCGTACATGGGGCTCAGGAGGCGTTACCGGGGGCGAGGGCAGGCAATATAGGGGCCACAGGCAGCCGTATGGGGGCTCAGGGCAGGCGTATGAGGGCCAACAGGCAGGGGTGCAGTTATAGGGGCCTACAGGCAGGCATATGGGCACAGGACAGCCGTATGGGCGGGCTCAGGCAAGGCTTATGGGGGCCAAGCAGGCAGGCGATATAGGCCACAGGCAGGCGTATGGGGGCTTAGGCAGGCGTATGGGGCCACAGGCAGGCGTTAGGGGGCCTCGGCAGGCGTATGGGGGCTTAGGCAGGCGTATGGGGGCCACAGGCAGGCATATAGGGGCCACAGGCAGGCATATAGGGGCCACAGGCAGCCGTACAGGGGCTCAGGCAGGCGTACGGGGGCCACAGGCAGGCATATAGGGGCCACAGGCAGCCGTATGGGGGCACAGGCAGGCGTATGGGGGCCACAGGCAGGCATATAGGGGCCACAGGCAGCCGTACAGGGGCTCAGGCAGGCGTACGGGGGCCACAGGCAGGCATATAGGGGCCACAGGCAGCCGTATGGGGGCTCAGGCAGGCGTATGAGGGCCACAGGCAGGCTTATAGGGGCTACAGGCAGGCATATAGGGGCCACAGACAGCCGTATGGGGGCTCAGGCAGGCGTATGGGGACCACAGACAGGCGTATGGGGGCTCAGGCAGGCTTATGGGGGCACCAGGCAGGCATTATAGGGGGCCGCAGGCAGGTATTATAGGGGCCGCAGGCAGGATATAGGGGGCCACAGGCAGGCGTATGGGGGCCACAGGCAGGAATATGGGGCCACAGGCAGGCCTTCTAGGTGGCCGCAGGCAGGCATGATAGGGGCCGCAGGCGGGATATAGGGGGCCACAGGCAGAATATAGGGGGCCGCAGGCAGGCATTATAGGGGCCGCAGGCGGGATATAGGGGGCCGCAGGCAGGATATAGGGGGGGGAACAGGCAGAATATAGGGGGCCGCAGGCAGGCATTATAGGGGGCCGCAGGCAGGCGTATGGGGGCCGCAGGCAGGCATTATAGAGGCCCGCAGGCAGGCGTATGGGGGCCACACGCCGAATATAGGGGGCCTCAGGCAGGCATTTAAAAACAACATTAATACTTACCAATTCCCGGGCACGCGCGTCCTCTTCTGTCCTCTTCAGCCGCGCGCTCCTCGGCAGCTCCTCGGGCGCACGACCTGTGACGCGCTGTGCGCCCGAGGAGAGGCAGCGTCACGATGACATCATGTCATTGCGACGCTGCCGGCTGAGCTACACGGAGCCGCGGCGGGTCCTCAGCGCTATGAGGACCCGGCGGCCCCGCTGTGTCGGCCCTGCAGCTCACTGGAGGATCCAGCGATCCTCCGGGGAGCGGGCCCGACACTGTCTGCGGGGCAGGGAGCGCTTGCTCTCTGCTCCACAGAAGCGGTCACAGAGACCGCCGGCGCTTCAGGCCCACGGCAGCGGCCTGGAGCCCGGCGAGGGTCGGGCCCGGCCTGCGCCCCTTAGGGATAGGCAGAGGTAGGCGCCCTAGGCGGTCGCCTACCTTGGCCTACCCGTCGTCCCGGCCCTGTCTATACTCTCTGAAGATGGGAAAAGGAGCTCCGAGATGGATTTCCCATATGAAAGATACACATAATAATGAGATAGAAGGAGTTAAATTTGCAGGGTTGCAACGTATTTTAAATTCTTCAGGAGGATTAGATCGTCATACTAAGTTACTACAGTGTGAGGCACGATGGATATTACGTACTAATGCATTAGGGCTTCAAGGTCTGAATGACCGTAATGATCTGTCTTCATTTTTATGAATGGAATTTGTTTAGTTACAATGTATTCGTTTTTAATGACGACTGACAGCGGGAGGGGAAATAAAAGTACGTGGTGACGTAGTTCCCCTCAGGCTTAGAGGAAGCGTGTGCTTACACGCGAAACAGCTGTTGCCGGTCTGTCAGTCTTTTGGCGTGGTCTCGTGTATCCCGTTTGCCTTAACCTATGGAAACAAGTTGCCGAATAAAGTAAGGTTTTTTTATTACATTCCTTGGTGAAGTGCCGTGATATCTCTCTCCACTTAAGGATTCTAATTAAAGGAGTGTTCTCACCCTGCTGTTTCCCCAGAGCCCTCTCTTTACAGCCAACATCAGGCTTCCACTTCCTGTTCAGGCTGTGGGTAGTTCTACTGCTTAAGGCTCCCACTTCCTGTTTAGGTTGTGGGCAAGTCTACATCTTTAGGCTTTCACTTCCTTTTCAGGCTGTGGGTTATTCTAAAGTTCAGGCTCCCACTTCCTGTTCAGGCTGTGGGCGGTTCTACAGCCTCGGGCTCCCACTTCCTATTTAGGCTGTGGGCGGTTCTACAGCTTCAGGCTCCCACTGCCTGTTAAAGCTGTGGGTGGTTCTATAGGTTCAGGCTCCCAATTCTTGTTCAGGCTGTGGGCGGTTCTACAGCTTTAGGCTCCACGACCCCCCCCCCCCCCCCCCCCGCACAGCCGCCGGGTGTTAGCGGCTGATCGTCGCTAACACCTGGCAGTAACAACGCCGGCGGGTGGCGTCGCCTGCTGCCGCTGTTTAACTCATCAGACACCGCGGCAAAGATGGCCGCGCATCTGAATGAACGACGATCGGTGCCGCGCACCGATCATTAGGGTCATCGGCACCGCGGCAGCATAGCTGTGATCCGACGACCTGACACGGCAGTGGGGAGCCCTGTGAACGCTCCCGTCACTGCCATGTCCCGGTTTGCCCCACTTCCGGCCGTAGACAGGAAGTGGGGAAACCGCCATCTTTGTACACCCTAATGCATTGCGTATGCAATGCATTAGGCTGTATTAACAATCGCGCCCCCTAGTGGTCAAGCACCATAGGGGGACTCAATGTCACAGGGAAAAATAAATAAATAAAGTTTTAAAGTACAAAAAAAAATTATTAAAAAAAGTATTAAAATCCCCCCCTTCCCCATAAAATCATTAAAATAATAAAAAAGTTACACATATTTGGTATCGCCGCGTCCGAAAAAGTCCAGTCTATAAAAATATAACATAATTTATCGCGTACGCTGAACATTGTAGAAGAAAAAAAAATTCAAAACGCCAAAATTGCATTTTTTGGTCATTTTACGTCACTCAAAAAATGGAATAAAAGTGATCAAAAAAGTCACATGCATTCCAAACTGCTAGCGATAAAAAGTACACTCCAGACCACAACAAATGCACCCCCTAACTGACGTCCGTAGATGTTAGTACAAAAAAGTTATTGGTCGCACAAAATGGCGCGCAGCGCAAATTTCAAAAATAGAGAATGTTTGGAATTTTTTTTACAGTACACAACAAAACGGAAACCCTACAGGTTTGGTATTGCCGGATGCGTATCAACCTGTAGAATACAGATAACACATTATATTTACCGAAGATTGAACGCCATAAAAGCAAAATACCCGGAAACATGGCGAAAATGTTTTTTTTTTTAACAATTTGTCCCACTTGGAATTTTTTTTGCGGTTTCCCAGTATATTCTATAGTACAGTGAATAACACCATTAGAAAGTACATCTTGTCCCGCAAAATAAAAGCCCTCATATGTCTATGTAGGTGGAAAAATAAAAAAGTTATAGCTCTGGGAATGCGAGGAGGGAAAAACGAACATATCGACAAAAAAAAAAAACGCCGGATCCTTAAGGGGTTAAATTAGTCATTCTCGTTTAGCTCCTTCAGGACAAGGTTTTGCCAAACCTACGTCCTTTCTGTCTTTGTGACCCAGTTTGTAGTGAAGTAGCATCATACGTAGAATCGGATAAAATGCAAATTTTTGCATTTTAACCATTTACATAAACCGTGCTGGAAAAGAATTCTTCTTTCTTACGCTTTGCAAGTGGCTGTTTCATGGGACAGGTTTTCCGAGCATAGTCTTTGCGGTGAAGAGGAGCTGGCAACCTTGTGTTATTTGTAGAATCAGAGTACAGCGTTAGGACCTTAGTTGAATACATGGTGTGGCAGAGCGACTTCAGGTCGCATGTCTCTGTTACTAAAATGTATACAGCAGAAGATCTGCGAGATACGTGGCCCGGAGGTGCCTGACCTTGGTGGGGAAAACTGACAGTTTTGCTTTAGTAAGTGTAAGTATAGCTGCTTAGCCGCTAGTCCGGGCACGTTTTTCCGAAATGGCTGTAGTGATGGGTGGAAGGCCATTCCCACAGTCCAGGCCAGATCTCACAGGTCTATTAAAGCCTGTTCCTTCAGGAAACCAAGCAGAGCTGAGGAGAAAGCTCTGACCCCCAGGCTTGAGGGGAGTCTATACTGTACTGTGTAAGTACTGGTTTTGTGGTGCTGGGCAGAAAGTCCAGACCACTGTTAGAGAGTGCCTCTGTACATTTGGTTAGTGGCCAGATGGCTGAGGATTTTGGTTTCATTTTTGTTTGCTGTTTTTCTGTACTTATTCTGGTGAAGAATTAAGTTGGTTTTGAAAATATACCTTGTGGACAGCGTAACATATGTTGGTGTGCCATTCCAGTTTACCACAAGCAGCGATCCCATAACATGTTTAAAGGCCTACATATGGTGGAGGATGCGGGTATAAATGGCAAATGAAGACTGTTTATTTTACTTTGTTGAGATTTTATCTGCTCTGCATGCACACAGGTTTCTCTGGTTAAAAACCTGCTCTCTCCTTCTTTCTTTGCCTTATCTCAGAGCAGGCAGGGACGTCACCAGAGGTCGGCACACAGGATGAAGGCAGCTTGGGAACAGAACTTGTTTGCTTTGAGCACTGAAGCTCTCTGCTCTTTAGATAAGGTCTCCTGCTCGCATGTCAGTGCAATTAGAAGTGCGGTAAATATGGAGCTGATATGCTAATCACTGCTATAGAACAAGCCACAGCCTAACCAGGAAGAGACAGGAGGCATAAATCTAAAACTGCTTGTAGCTCTGTGAAACAACGTGGTGAGACAACCCTTTCAATTTTCTGCTTTTAAGGATCCCACAATGTTTATTATCCTTCTCCTCCTGCTTTAACTTAAAATATTTCATCATTTTTGTGCTTTACCAATCTATCTATGCTACCTACTGGGTATATGCTTTCCCTGATGCTTGATACTTTGGGATAACCTTTGACCCCGCTCGATCCTTCAAACTGAACATCAAAACCCTGACCACCACCTGAATAACATTTCCAGAATCTGCTGCTTTCTTGACTTTGACTATTCAAAAATGCTTGTGCACGCCCTCATCATCTCTCACCTAGATTATTGGAAACACCTTTCACTTTTTTTTCGCTTAGTAATGTATTAGCATATTCATGTTTGCTAATATATTACCTTCTGTGTCATACTGACTCATGCTGCGTGCGGACATCAGGCTTCCTATACAGACAGCCCTGGGGCTAATCTAGGTCCCCAGGGCTCCCTGTACAGACGTTCCACTGAAACATCAGGTCACTGGGAGTCCCGATCACCCGACAGAGCAGGGGATTGCACTTTGATTATCAGCGCAGGCAGGGTTACACTGGTAGGTGACAGCAATGTGTATAGATAACAGAGGATCCACCATTCACAATAGGAGATGTCACCGCTCCCTCTCCTCCTCCCTGCACACTGATTTCTCCCCAGGTGACAGAGCATGCCCACAACACTCTCCTATAGAAGGTTCCACCATTCACAATAAGAGATGTCACAGCTCCACCTCTCCCCCCTCCCTGCACACTGCCTTCTTCCTAGGTCACAGAGCATGCCCACAACACTCCCCTATAGAAGGGTCCACCATTCACAATAAGAGATGTCAGAACTCCCTCTCCCTGCACACTGACTTCTTCCCAGGTCACAGAGCATGCCCACAACACTCTCCTATAGAAAGATCCACCAATAACAATAGGAGATGTCACAGCTCTCCCTTCCTGCACACTGATATCTTCCCAGGTCACAGAGCATGCCCACAACACTCTCCTATAGAAGAATACGCCATTCACAATAGGAGATGTCACAGCTCCCCTCCCTGCACCCTGACTTCTTCCCAGGTCACAGAGCATGCCCACAACACTCTCCTATAGAAGGATCCACCATTCACAATAGGAGATGTCACAGTACCCCCTCCCTGCACACTGACTTTTTCCCAGGTCACATATTCATATATGCTAATGCATTATAATCTGTGTCAGACACAGGCAGAAGTCAGGACAGCACACTGTGTACCCTGATTGCTGGCTTCTTACAGACAGCCCTGGAGCTACTCTAGGTCCTCAGGGCTGACTGTGCAGCTGTTCCCCGGGCTCTGTCGGGTCACCAGGTATCCCGATCACCCGACAGAGCAGGGGAAAGAGCTTCGATTACGCTGCGGTCACGAACCACAGCAATCAGGGGGTTAAGTGCTGGGGAGCGGAGGTTTTCCCCGCTCCCTGGTGCTTGCAGGAGCTGCGCTGGGAACAGGGTTGTGAAGTTCAGACCTGCTGCGGCGCTGGAAACCCCGATGTCTGCAGCAACGTCGGTACAGACGAACGACCTGAAATGCCCGACGCCAAGAGATGGTGAGAGGTCGTTTAGGGGCTAATAAGGAGACGTACATTGTACCGGTGAGTGCCGCGGCTTGTCTTCTTTGTAATAGGATTGTGCACAGAAGCTGATGCTGTTTGCAGCCGTTGAGCCCCCAGTGAAAGACTATTACCCCCTGTTCCAGGACTTGGCTGTAACCCCTTCCATGGGAAAAATGGCTACATTGTAGCTGCGAAAGGGGAAAAATCTCTCCTTGAGGAGAGGAACCAATAAATTGGTCGGTGTGAGGGTTTATTTGCCATTCAGACCTCACTGACTGTTTTGCATAAAGCAAAGGCTTATGGGAAAAGAGCTGAGGAGCTCCACAGCACCCTCTATTGGATGTAGTTATCCTCAGTTCACATGTAGCCTGCAGGAGCCTAGCAATGTGAAAGGGTTTGATCCAAACCAGTTAAGTTGTAGCTGGAGCTATGGAGAGGTAAGTGCATGGCAGTTTTTTCCTTCTTTGTTTCAAGATTGATACAAGAAAATACATTTATAAATGATACTATATCTTTAAAAAAAATTATAAAAATCTAATAAAAAATTTTTTCATAAGCTTTATTCAGGCCGAACGGGAAGATAGAACTTATTTTCAACATCTAATACTTTTTCCTGTGGGAAATATTTTGAATTATTTGTTCTATTGGCGTTATAAAAACACTGCTAAAATTACAATTATGTGTAGTAAAGGCAAATTTGGAAATGGGGCAGATGTATCAATCCCGTGTAACTCAGACAGTCTTACACTGCGCCGCATGTATCATGGTGCTGCTGATAAACCTGGGCCAGCTTAGAAAATACTACTCTGACTTTACACCATTTATAACTTGTGTTTACTTGATGCCACCAACTGTGACAAAATCTTGGTACATTTTTATTTGGGTGCAAAGCCACTTTCAGTGAAGCCGCAACCCCTTTAACGAGGCCATGCCCCTTTAGTCAGACGGGGCGCTCTAGTGTGTAAAAACTGTCTAAAACACTTAATAATACATAAATGACAATAAACGTGGAGTAAAGCCTGTACCCATTGCTTGTGGCGCTAATTAAGCCTGAAGTCAGACGCAACTGCCTCACTATGTCAAAATCCCCGACTGTACCGATGTTTATCAACAACTTTAAAAGGTTGTCTCGTTCCAGCATTTGGCAGTCTTTTGTGCTAGTTGCCAAACAGAGCTTGTGAAATGGAGGGGCGTGTTTCTCCTCCCAGCAGGGAGTAGCTTCACGCTCTGCAGACACAGTGTGCACGTGCACATGAGGATTCATTCTGCGTGAGCTGGGGGAACGGAGAGCTTCTCAGCTGTCCGAGATTAAAGCTATCTGCACACAACAAAAGACAAAATTCCGTCCAAATTACGATGACATTTCAGTATTTGCTGTGTAGACACAGCGTATGGAATCACTGGAAGTGAAAAGCTAAGTGTAACTCCATAGTGTATATCTACATTTCTCGCTCTCCCTACATACTTTGTAACTAGAATGGGCATTTGACATTCAGGACTCTGGGAAAGATGGGTGATTTTTTTTCTCTATCTCTCACATAGTGATATATCCTGCAGATTATTACACTACAGATCTGCAGAACAAAACTATATGCTTTCTCTGTGCTTACATGGGACTGCACATCTGTCTCACAAGTGTTTTACCTGGGACTGCACATCTGTATCACAAGTGTTTTACCTGGGACTGCACATTACAGCTGTGTTCTCTCTCTCTTTTTTATTTATGTGGGATGACGCATCTGTGTCACAAACAGGGCTGTGGAGTCGGCAAGCCAAAGCCCCGACTCCGACGCCTCAATTTCCCAAACCTCCGACTAAGACTCCTGACTTCGACTCCTGACTCCCTCATACACGGCGCATGTTTAAGTGATAAATTTACTTTAGTAAAATGGTAACATCCGGCTGTTTATCACCTTATGATACAATAATCAAGCTATTTAGGTAGAACAGACACTGACAAGCAAAAGGGTAACAATGTTTTGATCTTTTGAACACTTGTGGGGAGAGGTGAAGAAAAAGCTGTATTTGTATCCAAGTCCAGTCTGCACCAACACTGGGAATGTGTAGAAGAGACCTGGGATCAGATTTTGGTCAAGATATGCTTGAATCTGATTAAGAGCCCAGAAACATTCAGGCAGTATTGAAAACCAAAGGTGGATTTCCCAAATACTAACAAAATAATCAAAATGAACATTTTGATTTTTAGGAGCAAAACAGTAACAATGCAGTTACAGGAAAGAATCTGCAGTACTAAGCAGATGCTAAATACTTGCAAGCCAAATTTATGTATAAGATGTAAGATGACTGTATATAAAATTACAGTAGCCTCATGTAAAAAGCTTAAGTGTATGGTGAGATATGGAGCCTGAAAGTCACAAGTTTAAAACATTGTTACCCATTTGCTTGTCAGTGTAAAATATATTTATTGGATATGACTTTAGAACACAAAAAATTGGAAATATTTAAAACACTGCAGGAACATTTGTGGAGTCTCTGAATTTGTTCTGAGAAATAGTATTGCCTCCGTCAGATCCTGCATACATGACCTCACATCTGATCTCATTATTTCCAGGCTAGAGAACGGCCTCTCTACACTAACTTGGGTTGGGGGCAAAGCGGTGACCACAGGGGCAACATCAGTCAGGTCTGATGAATGTTGATCTTCTACTTCTTTGAAAGCAGGTGAAAAATGTTGCTGAAATCTGTTTGCCCTGGGAGCAGAATCTTTTCCCCTGGGGCAGCGCTTTGCCTGCTCCATGTCATCAATTACACTCCTCATGTGATGAGGCTGAAGATATAGGAGCAGGAGCACTGACCGGACCCAATTCCTCTTGCTCTTTGCATCGAACTAACTGGACCAACTAATTATATATTTTGGGAGTCGGAGTCGGTCCATTTTATGACGACTCTGACTCCTGCAAAATAGGCACCGACTCCGACTCCACGACTCCGACTCCACAGCCCTGGTCACAAAAGCGATTTACGTGGGACTGCACAGTACAGCTGTGTTCTCTGTCTGATTTACGTGGGACTGTGCATCAGTGTCACAAAAGTGTTTTACATGGGACTGCGCATCTGTGTCACAAAACTGTTTCATGTGGGACTGCACAGTACAGCTGTTTTCTCACTCTTTCATTCTAAACTATGATCCTTGTAGTGATACAACCCCTTACCGGGGTTGTCACACTACAAGGATTGCTTTTTATGTTGAAGATCTTGCAAAAACAACTCAATTTACAGTATGTGTCCAATAACAGTGGCCTACCTATTCCTAGATATACCCTCTTGTATGGGCTGCATCAGCTCCTCAGGTCGCTATAGCTACAGACCTGTTTGATCTCTCCTGATAGGCTGCCAGCACTGGTTACTATAGCTACAGACCTGGCTTCTACTGCAGCCTAGTAGAAGCCAGGAAACACGTCCCTGCATGCAAAATAAAACCAAGAAAACAGGACTGAGGTAAGATGAATCAATGTAGTGAGACAACCCCTTTAAAGAGAACCTGTCACATAGGTGATGCCCCCTTGCTGAGGGCAGCACAAGCTAGAGTCAGACCTGCTGTTTCCAGCGCTGTGTCCCTTATTCTGTAAGATGCTGCAGTTTTAGAGCATTTACCCCTCAAATCTGCAGTTTTCAGCCAGAAAAGAGTCATATAGTCAGTTTTTTCAAACCCCGCCCATCTGAGGCTCGCCCTGCCCACCGCAACTTATAAACCTATTACTTTGAATAGGTAGAAACATGTGAATTACTGTCAGTGGGCGGAGCTTGCCTTTGGTGGGCGGGGCTAACACCTACTCATGAATAAGATTTGAGGGGTAAATGCTCTAAAACTACAGCATCTTACAGAATAAGGGACACAGCGCTGGGTACAGCAGGTCTGACACTGGCTTGTGCCGCCCTCAGCAAGGTGGGCATAATCTGCGACAGGTTCTCTTTAAGTGCCCGAAAAGGCCTTAATGACGCAGCTCCATATTTTTTTAGTTTTTGCCTCCCTACGTTTCAGAACTTTTTTATTTTTTTCAGTGACACAGTTGTATGAGGACTTGTTTTATGCAGGAGAAGTTATGTTTTTGGGGGGCGTCACTTTGAGTTTACATATAAATTACTCTGTAATTTAAAAAAAATAATAATTTTGCAGCGTTAACTTAAAAAAGCTTTTTTTCTGGATTATTTTTTATACCATTCACATTTCACACTAAATCACCTGATTGTTTCAACAAGTTGTTAGGGCTATTTTGATACCCAATATGCATAGGTTTTTTTTTGTGTATACACAATAATTTTTTCATTAAATATTTGCATTTTATTTAATTTTTTCCCCCTACAATGTTTTTTAAATATAAGGAATAACTATTTTACTTTTTTTTTTTACACCTAGTAATGTATTAGCATTCTCCTTTACACTCCTATATGCTAATATATGTTAGTATGACCCAGGCTGCTGATAGGGTATCACACAGTGTGCCCTGACATCAGTTTCATTATGCAGACAGCCCTGGGGCTACTCTAGGTCCTCAGGGCGGACTGTAGAAATGTTCCTCAGGTTCCATCAGGTACTTGGAATCCCGATGACCTGATGGAGCAGGGGAGTCCCCTTTGATTATGCCGCTGTCACGAACCGTGGCAATCAAAGGGTTAAGTGGCGGGAATGGAGGCTTCCTCTGAGACTGCTCTAGGAACGGAGGTGTTAACTACAGGTGGGAGCCGCAAACCCTCTCTGTAGGCAGCGACGTCTTTTGGCATCACTGCAGACAGAGAACACGATCCACCCGCCGGTTATAAGACAGAGGTGGTCGGTAAGGGGGTTCATTTTGAGACAGAGTCTCTTTATGATACGCCCAATATACTGGAGGCCACATCTGTGTTCTAGAAGGTATAGAACATCTAAATAGAGGAGAAACGGTGCTGGGTGCGGAGATTGAGGGTGCAGAGCGGTTACTGAGGCAGCCGGAAGCTTAGTGAAGGTTTCCATAGCTGCCCTGTTACTGCTCCCATAACTTCCTGCCTGCTACAAAGCCCCTTACAGACGCCATGACATATTAGTAAGGGGTTAGTTAGATTTTTGATTTTTTTTTTTTTTTTACCCGTACCCAGCCGCTTTTGTTGTTTTCCTTTCTCTGCCTGTTTGGAGAATCAGAACAGTGAAGAAAGAACTTCGCACAGATGCATAAAACAGTATAAAGCTCCGGGATTTATTATTCTGGAAGACTTAAAGGGATGTTACAACTCACATTTTGATGGTAGATCGATAGGTTATGCAATCAAAGTCTGATAGGTACGGATCCCACATCTTTCTTGGGAACGGACACCCACAACTCTCAGCTGCTCTATGGGAGTTCAAAGTAAGGCTGAACTCACTGCTCACCTTTACTCAGAACCTCCAAAGAACAGAATGGAGAGTCGTGCGCAACTGTGATCAGCTCTTCATTCTGGTCTATGGGAGGGAGCGCTGTTTTCTCCATTCTGTTCTATAGGAGTTCCCAGTACAGGGGAGCGCTATTTTCTCCATTCTGATCTATGGGAGCTCCCAGTATAGGGGAGCGCTGTGTTCTCCATTCTGTTCTATGGGAGTTCCCAGTACAGGGGAGTGCTGTGTTCTCCATTTTGTTCTATGGGAGTTCTCAGTACAGGGGAGCGATGTGTTCTCCATTTTGTTCTATGGGAGTTCTCCGTACAAGGGAGCGCTGTGTTCTTCATTCTGTTCTATGGGAGTTCCCAGTACAGGAGAGCTCTGTGTTCTCCATTCTGTTCTATGGGAGTTCTCAGTACAGGGGAGTGATGTGTTCTCCATTCTGTTCTATGGGAGTTCCCAGTACAGGGGAGCAGAATGTTCAGGTGTTCTCAGAACTCCTTTAGAACAGAATGGAGAGTCGTACGCAAGCACGATCTGCTCTCCATTCTGACACTTTAGGGTTCCCATTAGATGCATATCTCTGAGGTGGGAGCTGCACCTCCCTCACTTTCATGGCATATCCTATCCATCCGATCAAAGTGCATGGTGGGACAACCCTCTAATCCAGTGTTCCCCAACTCCAGTCCTCGCCCCACCAACAGGTCATGTTTTGCAGGATCTCCCACAGAATGCACTGACAATAATGGAATCACCGGTGCAGTGCTAAGGAAAGCCAGAAAACATGACCATTTGGTGGGGCTTGAGGACTGGAGTTGGGGACCTCTGCTATAATCTATATGTTGTAGAATGACCATAACCTCCAGGATTAATAGAGAAGGGTAGTAAGTATGGTAAACTCCATGTCTTACAGTCAGGTGACTATAACCCAGCCATGGACAGATGAAAAACCACCTGTTATACAAAAAGTCAGCAGGTTACTTACGACAGAGGAACATTTATTTGACCAGATGAACCACGCACGTCTATGAAAAACTGTGGGCCAGTTGGCTTGGCGTTACGGATTTGGCCTCACCTCGTGTTTACCTGAAGTAGGGTAGTCTGGAAGTCTGCACTAATGCAGAAATGTACAATACAGCTACAGCCTCAGTCAGACTACATGGTAAGGGTCTGAATTGTATCATGGTCCTTCACAGAATTGGCCTTATTTTTTATAGTGGAGAAAAAGAGTATTTACTCAGCCTCCAATTGTGCAAGTTTTCCCACTTGAGATGAGAGAGGCTGTAATTGACATCATAGGTCGACTTCAACTATGAGAGACAAAATGAGGAAACAAATCCTGAAAATCCCATTGTCTGATCTGGAAAGAATTTATTTGCAAATTATGGTGAAAAATAAGTATTTGGTCAATAACAAAAGTTCCTCTCAATCCTTTGTTCTATCTCCTTTGTTGGCAATGACAGAGTTCAGACGTTTTCTGTCTTCACAAGGTTGGCACACACTGCTGCTGGTATGTTGGCCCATTCCTCCATGCAGGTCTCCTCTAGAGCAGTGATGTTTTGGGGCTGTCGCTGGGCAACACGGACTTTCAATCTCTCCAAAGGTTTTCTATGGGGTTGAGATCTGGAGACTGGCTAGGCCACTCCAAGACCTTGAAATGCTTCTTATGAAGCCACTCCTTCATTGCCCTGGTGGTGTGCTTGGGATCATTGTCATGCTAAAAGGCCCAGCCACATTTAGGGCCACATGTATGAAATGGTTTTGGTCTAAAACTCACTTTTTTCCCCATAGAAACCTATGGGCAAAAAAAGTGAGTTTTAGACCAAAACCATTTCATACATGTGGCCCTTCTTCAATGGTCTTCAATGCCCTTGCTGATGGAAGGAGGTTTGCACTCAAAATCTCACGATACATGGCCCCATTCATTCTTTTTACATGAATCAGTCGTGCAACTCAGCCTTCTCTCTCCTCCAAACACGAGTTGTTTTTCTACCAATACGTTCTACTTTGATCTCATCTGACCATATGACATTCTCCCAATACTCTTCTGGATCATCCAAATGCTCTCTAGCAAACTTCAGATGGGCCTGGACATGTACTGGCTTAAGCAGGGGGACACGTCTGGCACTGCAGGATCTGAGTCCCTGGCGGCCTTTGTTGGTCCCAGCTCTCTCCAGGTCACTCACTAGGTCCCCCGTGTGGTTCTGGGATTTTTGCTCACTGCTCTTGTGATCATTTTAACCCCACGGGGTGAGATTTTTCCTGAAGCCCCAGATGGAGGGAGATTATCAGTGGTCTTGTATGTCTTCCATTTTCTAATCATTGTTCCCACAGCTGCTTGCCTATTGTAGATTCAGACTTCCCAGCCTGGTGCAGGGCTACAATTTTGTTTCTGGTGTCCTTCGACAGCTCTTTGGTCTTCACCATAGTGGAGTTTGGAGTGTGACTGTTTGAGGTTGTGGACAGGTGTCTTTTATACTGATAACAAGTTCAAACAGGAGCCATTACTACAGGTAATGAGTGGAGGACAGAGGAGCCTCTTACAGAAGAAGTTCCAGGTCTGTGAGAGCCAAAAATCTTGCTCGTTTGTAGGGGACCTAATACTTATTTTCCACCATAATTTGCAAATAAATTCTTTCCAAATCAGACAATTTTATTTTCTGGATTTGTTTTCTCATTTTGTCTCTCATAGTTGAGGTCGACCTATGATGTCAATTACAGACCCCTCTCATCTTTTTAAGTGGGAGAACGTGCACAATTGGTGGTTGACTAAATACTTTTTTTTCCCCACTGTATATTGCAGTGTTTTAGATGCATTTTTTTTTTCAATTTTGCTATGAGGCTGTAAACAGACGGCACAGACTTGTTCATATTATAATCCAAAATTTTAGAAAAAATAATAATAATTATTGAAAGTGGTCACTGTTAGGTAGCCGACCCTACCACCGAGCTCCAGCTTCATCACCTCTCTACAATCCGGACATTACAATGGTCATTGTTAGGTAGGTGACCCTACCACCGAGCCCCAGTTTCATCACCTCTCTACACTCCGGACATTACAGTGGTCATTGCTAGGTAGCCGGCCCTACCACTGAGCTCCAGTTTCATCACCTCTATACACTCTGGACACTACAATGGTCATTGCTAGGTAGCCGGCCCTACCACCGATCTCCAGTTTCATCACCTCTATACACTCTGGACACTACAATGGCTTCTTCCCCGAGTGAGTTCTGAGATGTTTAATAAGTCCCGTTTTCTGTATAAAAGATTTTCCGCATTCGGAGCATGAAAATGGCTTCTCCCCCGTGTGAGTTCTCAGATGACGCACAAAACCCGCCTTATACGTGAAGCAGCTCCCGCAAACCGTGCATGAATACGGCTTCTCTCCCGTGTGAATTTTTAGATGCTTCACCAGATTTGATTTCTGACTAAAGCATCTGGCACATTCGGGACACGAAAACGGCTTCTCCCCCGTGTGACTTCTCAGATGGTCCTTAAGACTCGACGTCTTGCTGAAGTTCTTGCCGCACACCGGGCAGGAGAACGGCTTCTCCCCTCGGTGATTTCTCAGATGATCCATCAGACTCGATTTCGAAGTAAAACACTTCTCGCATTCTGAACACGAAAATGGCTTCTTCCCCGTGTGAGTTTTCAGATGTTCCAGAAGATTCGATTTCTTGCTACAAGACTTCCCGCATTCCGGACAGGAGTAGGGCTTCTCCCCCGTGTGGCTTCTTATGTGGATTATAAAATTGGATTTCTGACTGAAATGCTTCCCACATTCGGGACACGAAATTTGTTTCTCCCCTTTGTGAGTTTTGAAAGGTTTTTCAGGCAGGAGTATCTTCTCCCGTCTGGGTCTGGGTCTTTGCTTGTCAGTCAGTGGTTGAAGAGATGAAGGACTTTTCTGACCGGGAGTATTAGTGGATAGACCGCTGCCGGGAAGGACTACGGACAAAGAGAGAAAGAACCCATTATTAAAAGTGTAAACTTTAGGGACTATATTTGTGTTTGGAGGAGTTATATGCTCGGTTTTGTATTTATAGTGTCCTCCACTATTATTCTAGATTGATAATTTTTTCGCAACACTGAATTTGATGCATGTACTTCTACATTTTTGAAAGGTTAGTTGACCCTGAGTAGACCGTTTTATTTTTTGGGCTTGAATGTATTGGGCTTTATGTATGAAAACTACCTAGCAGAACGACTATCTTTGTTGCCCACAGAAACCAATCACAGCTCATAGCAACCAATCAGAGCCCATAGCAACCAATCCTAGCTAATTGCAACCAATCAGAGCCCACAGCAACCAATCAGAGCCCATAGCAACCAATCCTAGCTCATTGCAACCAATCAGAGCTCATAGCCACCAATTAGAGCCCATAACAACCAGAGCCCATAGCAACCAATCAGAGCTCATAGCGACCAATCAGAGCCCATAGCAACCAATCAGAGCTCATAGCAATCAATCAGAGTTCACAGCGACCAATCAGAGCCCAAAGCAACCAATCAGAGCTCATAGCAACAAATCAGAGCCCATAGCAACCAATCAGAGCTCATAGCATCCAATCAGAGTTCAAAACGAACAATCAGCGCCCATAGCAACCAATCAGAGCTCATAACAACCAATCAGAGCTCATAGCAACCAATCAGAGCTCATAGCAACCAATCAGAGCTCATAGCAACCAATCAGAGTCCACAGCAACCAATCAGAGCTCATAGCAACCAATCAGAGCGCAAAGCAACCAGAGCTCATAACAACCAATCAGAGCTCATAGCAACCAATCAGAGCTCATAGCAACCAATCAGAGCTCATAGCATCCAATCAGATCATAGCAACCAGTCAATCAGAGCTCATAGCAACCAATCAGAGCCCAGCTTTCACTCCTTATACTTCTCTGGGAAAATTAAAGCTGAGCGCTGATTGGTTGCTCTGAGCTCTGATTGCTATGGACAACAACAGTTTTAGTGCTAGACAGTTTTCATACATAAGGCCCAAGATGTGTACCCCATGGAGGCCGCATGCAACGGGATGAAGACTCAGGCTTAGGGCATCATTAACCGCCACCCGAATCAGCATTTGCACACCAAGCTTTCACGTGATTGGAATTTCCCCCCCTATATTATCTCACATGGTACCAGCGTAGAGGACTATGCTCATAATAATCATCCTGACGAAGATGGTTTTCTGAACTTCCTAGCAGTTGTCTCATGAGTAAGGAAATCTGCAGTCAGACAAGATGGAAGGTTCTTACCATTCACTGACACCGATTTGGGTTTCTCAAGTCCTCTTGTTCTTCCATCATTTTCCTGCAAAGATCCAGCAAAAAAGACATTAGAACAAAGGAAACAGAGTCTTAGTTTATTTTATATCCAAGAGAAGTGCAAAATCCCTGAGAAGATGCAAGCTATTGGGCTATTTTTGTAAAACTTAATCCTGCCAAACTTTGCACAATTTATCCGTGGTGTTGGTGTGCCCCCTATTTTTTGATGCTTTTTTTGTCAAAATGTTCTCTAGCAAACCCTCGGGGGTTACAAACGCTGTAGTTTTTTGGGGAATATATTTCTTTTTGTATTATCTATTTCTAAAGTTGACTTTAAAGGAATTTTGTCCCTTTGGGATTTTAGTTAGAGGGATCAGCGTACAGGGGGCTGAAAACATATACATGCCAGAGTTTTCAGTTTTTTAAATTGCAAAAATGTGGAAAAGCGTTAATTTTCCTTTCCGTCCTTTTATTTGGGTGTTTGTTTACTCTTTCACATAAAATATCAATAATCCCTTTGTGATTGCAGATGTTGTGGGGGGCAAAAAGGCAATTCAAAATCTCACAACGAGGGCCCCCCCCCAAGGGGAAGTGTTCCTCTTGTCCCAACCCACCCCACCCAGTATCGCTTGCTGATGAGCGTATGGCTTGGTAATATGCCTTTTGTTTTCCCCAAAGATTAGTGGTAAAAAAAAAAATTGGGATTTTTTACCCCAATAGAGGGCCTTGAGGTTCCCCAAAATGCCTTGTGCTATGCAGATTGTCACGTCAGTGGAGGTGGGGGTGGGCCCTGACTGCCCCCCGCCCATGTCCTGCCTACTTGACGTGTGCCCAAAAATGGCAGCCCCAACGGGACGACAGTCCTATCTACTATGTGCAGGGCTGTCGGGGAAAACGCAAATTTCAACGTGGGTCGAAACGGTACAGGTACGCCAAAACCCAACAAATCGGAAAAAAAGAGAATAACCAAAGCCAACCAAGGGTCAAAAACCCAGGAGGTAAGCAGTACAAAAATCAGAGCGAGAACGAGGTCAGGAAGAAAAGCGAGGTCAGGGTAACAGAGCAACAAGAAAACGGGAAAGGAGAAACAAAAGGGAACCCTTTTAAAAGGGCAAGATGAACCAAACTGAGCATTTTAAAAATGAGCCGCGGACACCGCCCAAGCTGATTGGGGGGCCTCCGGGCTCCTCTATTGGTCTGAGTACACACCCTCTGAGCTGATTTGAATTGAGCTGTCATCTAACGCCAGGTTTCCCCCTGGGGTGTCCCCCCCCTGAGGGGTTAACCCTGTAGCACCTTGCTCCCCACGGCAACAAATGGTGTGACGTCCCCCCCCTTTTAGGAGGGGCCCTGGCCCTTCCTGGGGGTTTGTCCGGGTGGGAGTGTGGAATTCCCTGTCGGGAATTCGGCTTAAAAGAATCTGTCCGGAACCCAGACCTCTCCCCCGGACAAACCCCTTTCCCAGTGGACCGGTATTGAAGGGTCTTGACTCTACGGAGTCCAAGATCGAGTGACCTGTTTTCCCATTTCCCTAAACGTTTAAGGAGGGGAGGCTTGGAAGGCGAAGTAAAAGCGGTTGTACCTCTTTAAAAAGTTTGAGAAAGACATTATGTACCCGGGAAAGGCGGTAACTTCAGACGGTATGCCACGGGTTAACTCTTCTTGCAAAACATCGACCCCCAAAGTGGGGTTAGTTTCCGGAAGGCACCTTAAGACGTAGTTACGGGTAGAAAACCCAAAACCCTTATCTCCCACAAAAACCCACTAGAGCAGGACGCCTCCTGTCACCCTTATTTTTTGGGATGTCTGGGCTTTGAGCAAGTTTTTCTGAATTGGGCCAGATGTGCAAGCTCCTTAACGAAAACACCCACCCATTGGTCGAATGCTTTGGGAAAAAAGTCCCTGTTTGGGATGAAAACCGTAATTACAGAAGGACGGCGAAAACAGCCGACGAATGTTACCCGATTTTTAATAAAAATTCCCACCAACGGTAATTTCACCCAACCCGCTCGCTGATCGGAAAAAAAAACAATAAATTTTTGTGTAATGCTTGGTTCATCCCCCCGTCTCCCCATTAGTTCAGGGTAAAAGGGCCCGAGGAGAAGGTAGGGTAATACCCAGAGCCTTACAGAGGGTCTCCAAAAGCGAGAAAAAAAAAATTAAACCCCTTTCTGTCAGAACAATTTCTGGGGGAAACCCATGCAGTTTAAAATATGTTTGACAAACAATACGAGTTTTTGGACAACGGCAACCCTGGTGGAACCAAATGACAATTCAAAACGATCCCCCCCCCCAAATGACCGTTTACCTCAGAGGTGGGCAGATCGGTCTAAAACCCATTAAAAATAGGGTCCGGGATGCTCAGGTAAAGGGAAAAGAAAAAACCCTTTCCCCAAATTTCTTTAATCCTTTTAAAACCCCTTATTGCTTTTTTTCCACAAATTTCAAACATTTTCCCAAAAAAACTCAAACCCCTAAAATTTAAACAACTTCCCCCCCCCTTAATTCTCTTCAATCTAACAAAAATTTAAAACCCAAAAAAAAAAACCCAAAAAAAAAAAAAAAAAAAAACCCCCCCCCCCCCAGGGGGTTTAGGTTTTTATGATCCGTAGAATGTGACTTGGTGTTTAGCACCTCGAGGAAGGGCGCCATTTTCCCCGATGGGCCCCCTTAATCGCAAGGTCGCGGTTCCCAAAATCATAATTCCTTTTTGTCGAGGAAATTTTTCGGGAAAAAAAGGGCGGACGGAGATTAGTCATGGCGGCCCACCCCCGAGAGAGGACCGCCCTACCCGAATCGAAGTATCAACCCCGCGATAAAGGGGTTTTCTGTGGCCCGCTTGAAACAAAAACCCCGGGTGACACAAAGCATGTTAAGTTTCTCAAATGCCCCTATGGCCCCAGGTTGCCAATTACTGAATTTACCCCCTTTTTTGTATGTCGTCAACGGCCCAACAAAAAAACCGAAAATTCCAATAAATTTTTGATAATGTTGGCAAAACCAAAGGGAACCCCTGCAAGGCCTTAGGGAGGGGGGGGCCAGTCGGGATAGCCTGAAACCTTTTTGGGGTCCTACGAAAGAGTTGGGGTCGGATGTATCCCCAAGAAAGGGCCTCCCCCCAACCCCAAAAAACACACTTCCGAGTTTTAAAAAAATTTTTGCACCTCAAAATTTTTTAAGATTTGTCGCAATGTTTAACGTGTGATGCCTTTTGTGAATAATTTAAAATGTCTCCAGATAGACGACCATCAACGACCAATCAATTCAGAAAAAAATGTTTAACGGTTCTGGAAAACCGCGGAGCATTACCAGCCCAAAAGGGGATAACAGATATTCAAAAGGCCCTCCCGGGGGATTAAATGCGGGGCTTCCCTCATCTCCCCCCTTGATAGGATAGATTGTAGGCCCCCCCTTTGGTCTTACTTGGAAAACCCCTTAGCCCCTGAAACTTGTTTTAAACAGATCTGGAAAACAAAGGTAAGGGGGATTGGTTCCCCACGGGTTTTTTTATTGAGCTCCCGATAATCAATGATGGGCGGGAGTCCATCTTTCTTCTTAACAAAGAAGAACCCCGACCCTAGGGAAAACGGAAGGGGGAATGTAACCCTTTGTAAGTTCCCGAATGTATTGCTTATGGCGGTTCTCTCAGGACCCCACGATTATAAATCCTGCCCTTTAGGAAATTTCACCCCCGGCAATAATTCAATAGATAGTCTATGATCTATGCGGGGGTAAAATTTAATGGTTTGGAGAACACCTCAGCAAAGTCACAAATAAACGCGGGGATCTGCTCAAACTCCCCATTACCAAGAAAAAAATTGGAAGACATTTCTTAAAACCTGCTGCCCACCTAATTAACTCCCCGAATTCAATCAATGGGGTTTTGTTTTTGAAGCCCAGGGCAACCCAAAAAAGCATCGGGGTAGCCTTCCATGATAAAAATTTTACATTTTTCCTTATGTATAGACCCAAATTGCATCTCAAGTTCTGGGGTGCAATACTGGATATTGCCCCTTTCCAACGGGGTGGAGTCAATAGCCACAACCTGAGGGAATCAGAGGAGACCTCCAGGAAGGCCCCACACCTAGGATTTAAGATCATGAAATTTTATGCTGATCCAGAGTCCCAAATGATTCCAGAACACAGCTGGAAAAATACGAAATTTTTACAGGGAAACAATAGTTTCTTTGACACAACAGGAATACAGTGCCCAGGGACCTTCCGGGGTTTAATAGGCGTGAAATTTTCGGCCATGGCTTCTTTTTGGGCCTCCCCGGACGTGATGGGGCCTTTCCGCCACGTAGAAGCAAGACCCTGGTTTCGATGGGGGTCCCGCGGTCATGGGGGAGCACCCCCGAAAAGGCCCCACCTGCAAGGTCCCGGGGGTTGTACGCAAAAGGGTTGGGGGTGAGGCAGAAACGGGGGAAAAGGGGTTAAGCGGGGAAAAAGAGAAAGGGTCGTTCCCCTGTCTCTTCCTAAATCGTTGTTGCCGCACGCCAGGCAATTTCCTCTTCCCGGTGCCGGGGTAGGATAAGCCACCAACAAGTCCTTAACATGTTCTGAAAACCCAGCCTGAACTGGCACTGAGGGCTGGGTGTTCCCCCTTGACGGAACAACCAGCGGCGAAAAATTCCCAAGATAAACCCCTACCGTCCCTTACCTGCTTAAGGGGTGGTTGAGTCTCAGCCACCCCCTCCCCATCGGGTCGTCGAACAGGGTCCCCAAAAGACAAAAAAATCTGTCGACTGGGACATTGGGTGCTCTGGGGGTGGGGGAATGCCCCCTTTGGGGCGACCCTTGGGTAGGGGAAAGACAAATTTCCCCCTCTCTGTTTCATTACCAGTAGTACGTGGCCGGGTCGAAAAAAACAAACGACAGCCTTCCTTGAAAAACAGAAAGGCCCTTTCCTGTCCCTGAAAAACTATCAGGTAATGGGATGGGGGTTCCAACAGGCGTGGCGATGTCGGGAACTCCATCCTGGGGGGTACCAAGGAGGTTTCCCGCTGCTGCCTCTTACTGCCCGTCTTGGACCAACTGGGTAAGTCCTGCATTGTCTACCGCTCGTCATGGGGGCCCATGGTGGTTTGGGGGCAGAAAGTATGGCCTTGAAAAGTCACATCAGTGGAGGTTTCAGGGGCCCTGACTGCCACCAGCCCCCCGTCCCCGCCCCCTTTTAGTGTGCCTAAATGGCAGACCCCAAAATGGACGACGTCCCTATTCTCTAGTGCAGGGCCGTCAGGGAAACAGTCCGGGGGATAGGTAAGGTACGCCAAAGCCCCAAATGGAAACCAAAAGTAAAAATAAACAAGCCAAGGGTCAAACCCGGAGGAAAAGCAGTAAGAAACAGAGGACGAGAAAGAGGTCAGGAAGCCAGGTCAGGGAACAGGCAACAAAAAAACGGGAAACGGAGAAAAAAAAACAAAGGGTAAAATTTCACAGGCAAAGGGTGAACCAAAACTGAGCAGTTTAAATAAGCCCCCGGACACCGCCCCGAGCTGATTTGGGGCGGCTCCCGGGCTCCCCTATTGGTCTGGTACACACCCCCCTTTAGTGTTTGAAGCTAGCTGTCACTCCTAACGCCAGGTTTCCCTGGGGTGTCCCCACCTGGGGATTAAACCCCGTAGCACCTTGCTCCCCCGGCAACAAAAGGGCCGTGACACAGTGCTTAGTGAGGGGAAAAGGCAACTCATAACTCTACACACCGTATGGAGCTCTCCCCAAGGAGAGATGTTCCCCTTTATACAATATCAACAAAATACATTGAAGTTGGTGGCTGTGACGTTAAACAATTAGAAAACGTGTAAGGGGGAGGAAGAATTTTGCGACTGTTTTATCACGTCTTCCCTTAGATGTCACTTCTCAAGGCTTAATACAGTTATGTCACTACTTTCAACCAGATCCTGACTGCACATAGACTATAAACGTCCGACAATTGACATCTAATTCTGCACAGATATTCTGGAAGGTCCATGCAAAGTGTGCAGCTGCGGGAGTAGAGAGCTGGCTGTCAGCAGCAGCCGGGTGATCCACCGAAAAGGCAGGGACAGATTAATACCTCCCCTGCCTTCCCAATCCCTCTATACACAGTGCTCAATGAGCAGGTAGACTCCTAGCTTCCTGGTGCTGGGTGTCATGTATTTACCAGGGATCGATAACTGCAGGATCTGCTGGGTCTGATCAGGCACCGATCAGTTCTGCAGTGACTCTGGGGATGTATTTCACCTATAATTATAATATATCAACCCCAGTTAAAGGGGAAATCAGAAAAAAAAAAGTTATCTGTACATGCCCCCTTTATGATTTTCTAGTATTGACTCTCGGCTATTCCTGAAGCGCTTATGACTGTCCTTACTGCCTTTTTCCAAACTACGCTGCATGCCCTGACCGTGCACTTGTGACCTGACCAACATCTCTGCCTGACCCTACTGCACCAGATCTCTTGTACAAGGGTTTAAAGGGTAAACACCAGGCGACGCTTTAGACTATGCTCCTCGGTGTGGCCTTATGCCAAAACTCACAGCAGACACTGAGAATCCAAACTGCTAACCACTGAGCCACCATGCTGCACAACGCTAATCACTGAGCCACCATCGTTCACTCAGCTAATAAATGAGGCACTGCGCTGGCCTGTGCTAACCATTAAGCCACTGTGTTAATCACTGGACCAACATTATGCAATGTGATGACAACTGAGAATCCTTTCTGCACTGTGATAACCACTGAGCCACCATGCTGCACTGAGCCACTATGCCGTACTGAGCTAACCAGTGAGCCACAATGCTGCACTGAATTAATAAGGCACCACGCTGCTCTGTACTAACCACTGAGCCCTCATGCTGCACTGAATTAATAAATAAGGCATAATGCTGCACAGAGCTAACCACTGAGCCACCATGCTGCACTGAGCTAATAAATGAGGCACCATGCTGCACTGAGCTAATAAATGAGGCAGCATGCTGCACGTGCTAAGCACTGAACCACCGTGCTGCACTGAGCTAATAAATGAGGCAGCATGCTGCACCGTGCTAAGCACTGAACCACCGTGCTGCACTGAGGTAATAAATGAGGCAGCATGCTGCACCGTGCTAAGCACTGAACCACCGTGCTGCACTGAGCTAATAAATGAGGCACCGCGCTGCAACGACCTAACCACTGAGTCACCTGCTGCACCGAGCTAACCACTGAGTCACCATATTGCACTGCGCTAACCACTATGCAGTTATCACCATAAATTCTAATTTCCAAGTGGATGTTCATAAAGTGGAAGCTTAACTCAATGGGCCCTAAAACAGTGTAATAGTATGAAACAGTGATAGTATAAAAGCCATAGACTAGGAGCCCTATCTTCCATGAGGCTCGGAGCATGTAAGGCCTGAACGCTGGAGCCTCAGGATGTGCTTATTTTGCTTTTATAGTATAAACTGTTTTTATGGAACTTTGCAATAAAAGTTGACTTGTCCCATTCACCCTCCCTAGGAGTGTAGTACACCGTGTGAACACCCCCTTATGTAAGACAGTTTTGATGAATGACGCCCAATGTTTTTTGTAACCAGAAACCATTTGTAGCCGTTTTCTACTGCAACCAACATTAACCCGATGATACGGAACACGATCAGCCATCACATGAAAAGCATCGACAGGTGAAGGGATGCCATAGGTTATGTCAGGACGTCGGACACTGTTAAGAGGTGGGATATAACAAGTGAACGGTCAGTCCCAAAAGTTGATGCGCTGGAAGTAAAAAAGGAAGGAGCCGAGAGGGTCAAACTGTGATGTCTGGTACCTGGGTCAAGGTATCCCAAAAACAGCCGATGTGGTAAGGTGTTCCCGGTAAGCAGTAGTTAATACCTACTAAAAGTGACCCAGGGAAGGTGAATTGGTGATCCAGCAACAGGGTCATGACCACCCAAGGCCCAGTGATGTGTGTCAGTGTGGAGGCTAGACTAGTGGTGCAGAGATGACGCCAGGATGCACTATGGGAAGAAGACAAGATGGCAGGGGCAGTGTGATGGGCAGTGTTCTGCTGGGGGGTTCTGGCATCATGTGGACATCCGTCACTTTCCGAGGAAGACATGGTGTCAAGATGCACTATGGGAAGGACACAAGATGGCGGAGGCAGTGTGATGGGCAATGTCCTGCTGGGGGTCCTGGCATCATGTGGACGGCCGGATGCGTCACTTACCTGGGGAAGAGATGGCACCAGGATGCACTATTTTAAGAAGGCAAGATGGCGGAGGCAGCATGATGGCCAATGTTCTGTTGGGGGTCCTGGCATCATGTGGACACTGGGTTATTTTTCTGTGTGAATTACTTACACACTTCTTACAAAAGAAGAGATGGCGCCAGGATGGATTTTGGGAAGAAGACAAGATGGCGGAGGCAGTGTGATGGGCAATGTTCTATTGGAGGAGAAGGGGGAGGGGATTTTGGGGCTAATGTGGAGGCCGGGTGAAATCATTTTCCTGTGTGGGAGAGGGTTCCCCAGGATCACTATGGTGGGGTAGTGTGGTGGGAAATGTTCTGTTGGGGGCCCGGGCATCATCAAATTTGGCTTTGGTTTTTCCCCAAGGGTGGTCCCGCCCCTATTAAACTTGATGGTGATTATTGTATAAATCTGGTGGGGCCCCCCTTTAATGTTGTGGTGGAGTGTTTTAAATGTCACCGCTGCTGGAGAAGATCAGTAAAAAGCTTCCTGACATCAGTCTATGAAGGATCTACAGAAACCTGAGCTCCATCTACCTGGGTCAGTGGGAGGCTCTGCTCTTCTTCCGGACAATTGGAGTTAGAGGACGGGGATTCTCTCCGGGGGACGGGATCCATCTTAGGAAATAACACAGTGATTGAATAATTGTCTATGTGATGATCAGGATCTGCTCTCACCATCAGGAGGTTCCTCTTACCCCGGTGATGTCAGGAGCTGCTCATCCTCTACCAGGACGATCTTGTACAGGTCCTTGTGTTCTTCTAAACATTCCCACTCTTCCTTTAAGAAGCCGCCTTTTCCCCTGAACTTTTGGAAACCCTGTCCACAATGATAGCGTCACCCTCCAGAGCCCCCCCTTGGCGTTACTTCCGCAGCCCCTTCCGTTGCAGAAACATTGCTCCTATTTGGTGCAGGAGGTGACCTGGCATCGTGCCGCTCTACATTGAATGCCAAGCGGATGTCCAAAGAGGTGGACACATAAAAGAGCACTTACACCACACTGATTAACTTTAAACATGTAGCCGAATGTAAATAAAGACTATTACCAAATACATTGCCGTTTTGATTTTGCTTCTTTTCAGATTTACAGCTGTTCTTGCAATTGTCCGATAATCAGAAATATGTAAACAAATTGATCACTGCAGAGGAAATGAGTTAACTTACTATCAAAACAACAATCCTAAAACATAACTTCTAATAACGTACTGTTAATATGATCAAAAAAATTCCTCCTCAACACGTATGTATATATAATCACAAATGGGGTCACAAAGTAGGACTCACCATACTCATCGGTAATCCAACCTGGTTTAGTCCACATAATCCTTTAAAGGGGTTGTATCATTTCATTAAATGGTCTTCAGAATAAGGGGAAAGTGAATACAAGCAACTTTGCAAATTTGGGTGTCTTAGCAAAGTGTTTGTTTCACAGGATCCCTTATCTTCTGTTTCTGTTTAGGGTGCTGCTTTCACACAGTGCGGTTTTTGACGGTTTTTCCCCGTTTTTTAGCGTTTTTTTTTGCCCGGGAAAAAACTTTGAGACCTTTGGTTCAAATATTTGATCAAAAGAGTTTAAGTGCCCACGACTTTCAAGTGATCCAAAATGGGCGTTCCTATGCTATCTTTTTCCCCTCAATCGAGCCCAAAGGCCTCCCACGGGTCAACGACCCCCATTATTTTAGGAAAAAAATAAAAAACACCCCAACCCGCAAGCTGCCCTTTTATGACAGTGTGAGAGTGGGTGGGGACAGAAACACAAAATGGAAGCCCCCTTTTCATGTATGATAGATAGCATAAATGCTTCTTTATGGATTTCCACGTAGTGTATTTCCCTTTTGTGCAGGAAGGCACAGCAATTAATGCTGTACGTTGCTGCAGAAAAAACGATAAAAAAAATTTCGTTAAAAAAAAGCATCAAAAAACCCCACCGTGTGGGGAAAATCTTACACTGATCTCCAGTCTGGTGGATCTTCCTCCTTGCATTTCATAGTGAGAGCCATTTTAAAATTTTGTTCGGCCCTCTGTATTCACAGAGTTGCATTCGCCTCCACTCAAAAAATAAGGGGACGTAATTTTCACTCTGCACAGAAAAAAGAAAAAAGGAAATTTCATGCGGGCTTCTACAATCAGGGAAAAGAAAATTGTGTGTCGATCCCCGCCCCCTCCTGCATAGAAGGGGGATTCCCGTTTCGTTCATAGAAAGCTGGATTCAACTGTAAAAATTTCCCGCTGTGAGGGGAAAAGGGCAGTGCTCAGTTTAGATTGAAAGCAGGGGTGTGGTATGTATACAGTCTTACAAAATTTTAAGGGCTGATTGGGAGAGACACACTGCTTTTGGTTCAGAGAAAGGGGGTCGGGGGGGGGTTCGGGAGCCCCGCAAAGAAAAGTTTAAGGGGGGATTTATGTTTACCCAGTGGGGGGGGGAAGAACCGCCCCTGCATTTTTAGTTGGAAGCTGGGGAGCAGTATAAATAAAAAGCCGAAAATAAAGAAGCAATACAAATTCCCCTTTAAAGAAAGGGAATTTGTATCCAAATGGACCTCCAAAAGTTTACACCAGTCAAAAGTTGGATACAAATACTCACCCTATTAATTCCCTACAAGGGAACTGACCTTAGGCGGAGCATACGCCCCAAAAAGGGGGGGCCCCACAAAATTTTTCCCTTTTCTTTTTTTCTGTGAAAAATTTTCCCAAAAAGGGTTAAAATTACCCCTTTTCAAAAGACTCAAATTTTAAAAAAAAGGGGCCCAAATTTTAACCCAAAGTTCCATTGGAAAAATGGGGGGAACCAGAAACTGGCCTATGGAGATTAAATCAAATTTTTAAAACAGTTATATTGAGGGGGGGGGGATTTTTACTGGACCCTCGAGATAGAGAAAAAAGCGCCCAAAAATCCCTTTTACTCTCTTTTTGTAAAAATTTTTACATCTAAAATTTTCCCCCCTGTGGGGAAGGTTTCCCAAAAAAATTCCAAATTTTCCCCCCCAAAAATGAGGGGCCCGATTCCCTCTCCCCCAAAAACTGTAATATGGCGAAAAATCAGGGTATCCACTCCACACCTGATATCCCCGATTTGGTTTTCCCCAAATTTTCCCCTGACTTCCCTTGGGTCTTTCAAAAACTGGGGGACAAGTTTCAAGGGCGAAAATTAAACGAACCCCCTCCCATTTTTAAATCAATAAAATTAAACTTTATCTTAAATGGTTTCCAGTGAGAACAAATTAAAAGGATTTGCAAACTTCCAAAAAGTTGCAGAACTTGCAACCACTGCATATGTAGCAACCCAGAGGTTGTCACCCCAACCAAGTAGAAGGTTTTTTCGGGGGGCCACAAAATTTATATGGGCGAGTCTATCTGTATTTCCCGGGCCCCTTGCGGTTTAAATAAAATTTTTGTTTTTAAATGGTTAAAATTGATTTAAGTCCTTTTCCGAAGGATGGCCCCAAAATTTTTGGGGACCAATTTTTCTCACCTCTCTGCTTGTTTATCAAAAACCCATCAATGTTTTGTAGGGCCTCCCTAAGGGCGGCTTTTTTGTTTCCCCCCACTTTACCTTTTGGTAGATAGAAGAGTGATCCGTCCCTTACTCAAGGCCGATTGTTATGACCTATTCAGGACTTTTTTGGGGTACCCTCTAGAAATGAACCTATCCTCAAGTTCCCTTGCTTGTTTTTTTTAAAAAATTCCCACAT
Source organism: Phyllomedusa bahiana (assembly GCA_025379985.1). Classification (NCBI taxonomy): domain Eukaryota; kingdom Metazoa; phylum Chordata; class Amphibia; order Anura; family Hylidae; genus Phyllomedusa; species Phyllomedusa bahiana. The sequence continues at coordinate 47,085 of JAODAL010032281.1, forward strand.
TTGAACAATTGCGCCCGGGCACCCAAAAATTGACCTTGTGGGGGGTCCCCCGGGGGGGCCCCCAGGTGGAAAATTGGGC
>JAODAL010032282.1:0-47161 GCA_025379985.1 Phyllomedusa bahiana
TTTATTCTGATTTCAGCAGTGTGAAAAAACATGCATATGTGTCTTTTTATATAGTGTATGTAAACTTCTGGTTTCAACTGTAGATCATAAATATGGGACAGATAGGCAGATCGATCAATAGATAGACAGTTATTAAAGAAATATATATTAGATGGCAGTGGTCATTTTTAAAGGCCTACTTATTGAAATACAATTTACTTGTATTAAATTAGGACAAACTCTTAGGAAGCAAACAAAGGAAAATGTTCTTATGGTTGTAATAATCTCACTCTATTAACATAAACGTTAGTAATATTGTATAAACCATGTATCATCTGTTTCATTCTTCTTGAAGCCAGTTTTGTCTAGAATAAAGTGGTTTAGTGGTTTGAACTCACATTAGTCATTCTGACCTCATAGCTGGCAGTAGCTTAACATGGCAAAGCCAAAGATCAAATTAACATACAGCATATTCTACTGTTATCTTGGCTGGGAAAAGAAAGGATAAATGTCTATTCCGCATATAAAAGTTTTCAAATATGTTCTAGTTTAAATATGTTTTATTTTTAAACTCAAGAACATGTGTAGATAAAATAATCTGCTGAACTGTGGCAGTCTGTGCTCAAATCTTTCTGCTGCAACTTGATGCCAGCTTGAGATCTCTGAGCTATTTCACTTTTTTAAAGGGCTACATAATACTAAAACATACTGAACATTATCTTTAATTAATATAAAATATGTTCTCACAACTAATGTTAATTACAATCACAGCTGTTCTGTTTGCCGTGATTAGGTTTCCTCTTGTTCAATAAACTGTAACTTGAATGTGCTCTCAAAACATTGGTGTATCTATAGTCAGCAGAGTAAGAATATCTTCATTTATGCCCCTTGCAGGTTTCCAGAGCAAGTGGTCTCAGTTAAACAAGTTATCTTTACAAGACAAAGGAGTACATGTAGCACATGTAGAAATTAGTAACATACAGTACATGCAGTGCAGTGCAGATAGAGTTAAGAATATCACATGCAATACAGGTAGAAATTAGTACAGTGCATGTAGTACAGGTTATATATTGGTAAAAAACATTTAGTACCAAGATTAGTACAACATAGGAAGTATAGGTAGAGAGCAGTACAAAAAAATCCTGTACAGGTACTAAATTATTGCAGGATATGTACTATAGGTATAAAGCAGTGCAGTACATGTAATACAGATAGATATTAGTACAGTACATGTATTACAGATAGACATTAATACTGTGCATGTAGCACAGCTATGGTTTAGTATAGCTCATGAAAAGAGCAGGTAAAGAGCAGTACAGTACCTGTAGTACAAGTAGAGATTAGTACTGTACATGTAGAGAGCAGTACAGCACATGTAGTTCAGGTAGAAATTAGTATAATGCATGAAGTACAGGTAGGGATTAGTATAGTACATGTAGAACTGGTAAAGATTAGTAGCATAAAATACATGTAGTACAGATAGAGATTAGTAAAGTTCCTGTGGACTAGTACAGTACATGCAGTACAGGTAAAGAGCAGTGCAGGCAGAGATTAGTACAGTACATGTAATACTGTACTGCTTTCTACCTGTACTGTACTAATCTCTGCCTGCACTGCTCTTTACCTGTACTGCATGTACCTTACTAGTATCTACCTGTACCACATGCACTTTAATAATCTCTATCTGTACTACATGTATTTTATGCTACTAATGTCTACCTGTACTACATGTACTGTACGAACCTATACCTGTGTAACATGTACTACATAAGCTGTATTAGTGGCTACCTGTACTTCATATACTGTACTTATCTCTGCCTGCACTGCATGTACTGTACTGCTTTCTAACTGTACTACATGTACCGTACTAGGGTCTACCTGTACAGCATCTACTTTATTAATCTCTACTTGTATACCTGTACTGCATGTATTTTATGTTACTAATCTGTACCTGTGCTACATGTACTGATGAATTTCTACCTGGACTACATATACTGTACTGCTCTCTACCTGTACATGTAGTCCAGGTAGAAATTAGTACAGTACATGTAGCACAGATACAGATTAGTAACATAAAACACAAGCAGTACGAGACAGGTTTGTAGGCCTCCTTGCTCACATACTTTTTAATTCAGCCCATACATTTTCTCTGGGATTGAGATCATGGCTTTCTGATAGCCACTCTATTACCTTCACTTTTCTGTCCTGAAGTCATTTAGCCACAACTTTAGAAGAATGCTTAGGGTCATTGTGTATTTGGATGATGTCTTGAGATACTGCTTTAGTAACTGCATGTACGTTTCCATCGTCTTTATTCAGTCTTTATTGTGAAGTGCACCAAAAACATCAAAACAGACTCGCACCATAATGCTGCTATCCCTATGCTTTATGGTTGGGATGGCATTGGTTGGCTAGCAAGCCTCCTCCCTTTTTCTCCTTTCATAACAATGGACCACATAGCCAAACAGATTTATTTGGGTTTCATTAGACTAGAGGGCAGCTCCCCTAAAAAGTAAGATCTTTGCCCTTATGTGCAGTTGCAAACTGTAACCAGGCTTTTTATGGTGGCTTTAAAGCAGTGCAGCCATACAGGTCATGTCGATGTTTTACTCTTTACAGATACTTTTGTGCCTGCTTCCTTCAGCATCTTCACAAGATCATTTGCTGTTGTTCATGGATTGATTTTCTTTTTGACACCAAAGTAAGTTTATCTCTAGAAGAAAAAATGTGGCTGCATGATGGCTACCTGGTCATGTACCATTATACAGTACTGCATTACCAGAACACTAAAAATAACATGCAGTTCAGTAATACAGCACCCACTGACTGGCTCTACTTGTCCTTGATGTAACCTGAGGATGGCTGTTCAATGTGGCCTACCACGGACAGGCATTTTACCAATAAAAAGTATATTATCTGGATTTTCCAGTTACTGCAAAGCAACATGGAATAGCACTGTCTGTGTAAGTTTTGTGTTGCTTTGAGCAAGTTAAGCTAAAAGTGGAGGCAGAAGACTCTAGATTGGAGAATCAAGGTATATTCACTAATCCTCTGTAATTCTTAGGCAGGGTAATCGTTGACTACACTGTCTAAAGATACACCACTAAGACACCTTCATTTGCCACACCCTTTTGTTAAAGGGGTTTTGCCACGATCTCATTTCATACCTCCTGTATCCAGCTATTCAGCTCTGTGTGCTCAGAAGGAGGTGTGTGTGTGATTTATTTGAATTGTATATCATGTGACCCAGCAAGATGACATCACCAGGCCTTTCCTCTCTGTATTCAGAGAAAGGTCTGTTTATGTAAAGCATCGTGAGTAGCTGAGATGATGTTTTTGCCTCCAGGCACAAGGGTCCTCGGTTCAAATCCCTGCAGGAACCAAACCTGTGTTTTTTTTTCCTCTTTATCAATGCACAGACCTGAATGAGGTTTCTTTTTTATTTATTTGCACTGTTTGACTAATTACTAAGGAGGACAGAGGAAAGGAGTAGAGTGACAGCACCGGAGGTTTGAACACTCAGTAGCTGGCTGAGAGGAGAGGTGACGTCTGAGCATGTGTGACCAGGGCTGAGAAGCTCTCAGTCCTGGTCGCATCCCCTGGAGACGAGCTGTAAACAATGGATCACTAAAGGAGCAGCTAAAACAAAAATGGTGCAGAATTTTTAATAATAATGAATGGTGAAAATGTTTATTATTTCATTTGCAAGCTTCCCACGTCAATTTTACTTCGTGGCAAAACCCCTTTAAGTGAAGTGCAAAAAGCAACTAAAATGCATAAGTGTGATAAGAAGTGGGTAACTAAATTTCTTGGTGCAAACCGAGCCACAATTGCAGCACATTAACCTCTTCCTTACATAGCCAAGAGGGTTCTATAGAGCGAGTTTACTCATTAATCCCCCTTCATAGAAGGCTGCCGTTAGATGCTGCAATGTCTAACTGAATGAGAAATGGTGCCGGAGAGAGCCTGGGGAAGGGGGTGCAGATCCATAACATTATGTCTGGAAGCTTTATAAAGACTTCCATCGCCGACATGTCTGCCATTCTATGACTTGATGCCCAAGAACACTGCAAACATGGTGCATTTGTTTTTTTTTCCCGTTTCAATGACATCATTAGAAAGTACATCTTGTTCCGCTAAGTAAAAGCCCTTATATGCTTATACAGATGGAAAAATAAAAAAGTTATGGCTCTTGAAAGGCGTAGAGGACAAAAAAAAAAAGAGCCACATTAGGAAGGGGTTTAAAATAATGAAGCTGCCCAATTGTGTTCTAGAAAACATTTATGTACCAAAAAAAAGTAAAAGTAACAAGCAGGAAACTTTGGGTAAGGCTTGGTTGACAACTACTGTAGATATACATTATTTCATCAAAATAATCAGTTACAAATTAATTTTGGAGATTGCAATATAAAACTTATTTTATGCTGGAGCTGACGCTTAAAGCCATTAATAAAAATGACAGAAACATCTGCTTTTTTAAGAGAGACAACTGCATCTGCTTGCCGGACTATGACCACATTGAAGGATTAGTAATACCTATTACGTTACGTCTTATTTGATAGAATAAACATTACAAACCTATTTAATCTGTGTAGGTAGGTTTCTTTTCCTACAGGGACAGATATTCTATTAACACTTGAGAATAATACATAAAATTATGAGTATACAGGTTTGTGGGCACACAAAAGTAACAATAATGTCGGACAAAGTAATATACAGAGGACATGCTTCAGCACTGAGGCAATACTTTCATGAAAAATAAATTGCTTAATTGTTGGTATATCAAATGTAAATATGGGACTAAGTGACACCTGGCACAGTCATTTTGAGATTTATAAACTACTGTAATGTTTTTGGCTAAGTGCACACCTTGCTACACAAAGCAGTATTGCCACAGTAACTGAACCTTCAATCCAGTTATTCTTTGTTTTGTTGTATTAACCCCTTAAGGACCAGACGTTTTTTTTTTTGGTGACACGTTCGTTTTTCCCTCCTCGCCTTCTGAAAGCCATAACTTTTTTATTTTTCCACCTACTAGACCCCATGAGGGCTTTTTATTTTTCGGGACAAGATGTACTTTTTAATGGTGTTATTCACTATACTATAGAATATACTGGGAAACCGCAAAAAAAATTCCAAGTGGGACAAATTGCGAAAAAAAATGTATTTTCGCCATGTTTGCGGGGGTTTTGCTTTTATGGCGTTTAATCTTTCCGTTATGTTTTGGTACCGTAAAAAAATTCCAAACATTTTCTATGTTTGAGATTTGCGCCACGGCGCCATTTTGTGCGACCAATAACTTTTTTGTACTAAACACCTATGGACGTCAGTGAGGGGGCATTTTTTGCGGGCTGAAATGTAGTTTTTATTGCTTGCAGTTTGGAATGCATGCGACTTTTTGATCATTTTTATTCCATTTTTTGAGTGACGTAAAATGACCAAAAAACGCAATTTTGCCGTTTGGAATTTTTTTTCTTCTACGGTGTTCAGCGTACGGATAAATGATGATATTATTTTTATAGATCGGACTTTTCGGACGCGGCGATACCAAATATGTGTAACTTTTTTATTATTTTAATGATTTTATTTGTAAAATGGGGAAAGGGGGGTGATTTGAACTTTTAATACTTTTTTTTTTGTGTACTTTAAAACTTTATTATTTTTTTTTTACTGTAACATTGAGGCCACCTATGGTACTTGACCACTAGGTGGCGCGATTGTTAATACAACCTAATGCATTGCATAGGCAATGCATTAGGATGTACAAAGATGGCAGTTTTCCCACTTCCTGTCTGCGGACGGAAGTGGGGCAAACCGGCCAGGGTAAGTGACGGGAGCCTTCACAAGGCTCCCCACCACCATCCCCGGTTGTCGGATCGGCGCAGGTGCCGATGACCGTACCGATCGGTGCGCGGCACCGATCGCCGTTAATTCAGACGCCATGGCCATCTTTGCCGAGGTGTCTGATAGGTAAAACAGCGCCAGCTGTTACTGCCGGGTGTTAGAGGCGATTTGCCGCTAACACCCGGGAGCTGTGCGGATGGGTCGCGGCGCGATCCCCCTGCAAAGCCCCTTAGCGGCCCTGGGACGTACTCATACGCCCAAGGTCGTTAAGGGGTTAAGATCATTTTCGAGCTTTAGCGGTTTTTACAAAGAACCTGTTTCAGAATGCTAGAGTCAAAGCTAGTAGCAACTGAGCCTGGACAAAGCACTAAGGGTCAAGTGTATGCTCTAGGCACATAGAGGCCAGTTTCAAATAGCTGTAAAGCAGTGTAGAATGCGCCAGTATGTATGAACCTGTTCTACTGCAGGTCATAGATTTGGCGCTTTCTATTATCACTACTACAACTCAAGCTCAGGTAAACCACTTTGAACTTGGTCTGCCTGTTCCAGCAGTAATGCGCCTAGTTTTGCCGTCCTCCAGTCATAAATGTGTACAATCATCCTACTGTGGTGCAATGTGCCTCCAGAACGCCCCCACATCTTAGGCACATTACAAAGTGTCACGGGCACTGCAAAATGTGCCTTCTTTTGGAGTGCACCTGATTATATATCTAGAGAACAGGGCTACGCCAGTTTTTGGGCTGGTTTTCTGTTCTTTTTATATGCTCTTTTTCTGTAGTGTTCACATATTGTTTAATGCAAACTTGTCAGGTGGTTTATGTTACCATATCCTAGAGCAGGATGTGATAGAGGGAGAAAAGCAGAGTTCTGTGATATATAGGTTTATATGGTTTGGTGCAGAATTTCTCAGTAAAGAATTCTGGCAGGAAATGTTAAGGGACAGTGAGATTCCAGTTTACCTCGCCCACATACAGTGAAATACAATTTTCCCTGTACTAATGTGTGTACAGTGCAAATTATTAACCCCTATATGCAGGTGGGGTAAGCAGTACTCTCACTTTCTGTTTTAGGATTTGTTCTGCTTTTTTACTTAAAAGCTATATATCACAGAGCTCAGTTTCTCTCCCTTTATCATATCCTGCTACAGATATGGTTCTCTTTAAAGGGGGTATATCGCTTCATCAGTTAGGCTGTTCTCTTGAAGCTTGAACCTCTCACTTCCTGAAATTCAGGGGCGTTTGTTCCCCTCATAGCTGAGCATTTCTTAACTGAAAAGGGATGACATCATCCCCCCTTCACTGTTCATGCTGACTCCAGTGTGTGTCCCACCCCCCTCCACATCACTGTCCTCTCACTATGCAGTCTTATTTTTTGTAAGAGCTGTTTACATACCTGCATTCAGTCTAAACAGTCTTCCATGAACTCAGCACTGATCTGTCACAGCTGGAAGGTTGCTACAGTTGAATCCAGTACAGATCTGTCTCCCTTCATGTTTACATAAGACACCAACACGCAGGAGCATTAAGGCACTGTGGCACAATAATGCTGTTTTCTGATTATAGAGACAGCTGCAGTGTCAATGAGGAGCACTTAGCTGTATAGAGTGAAAAAAAATTTCGGTCCCTTACACGCAGGAGCATTAAGGCACTGGGCACAATTCTCCTGTTTTCTGATTAGAGAGACAGCTGCAGTGCCAATGAGGAGGCAGCTAACTGTATAGAGTGAAATTGTTCACGGCCCGTAATTCTGAGTGAGAGGCAGGAATGCAAGCTCCGTGAATACAGCCGTCCAGAGGCTGAACAGAATGTAAATTATTAGAGCCCTCAGTTAATGAAATGCAAGGAGGAGGGACCCGTCTTTCCGACCAGCACTGGAGAAGTATGTTTACAGAAACAGAAGATAAGGAATACTGTGAGAACAAGACAGCTTTGCTAATGACATCCAATTGCAAAGTTGCTTGTTTTCACTGTCCCCTTATTCTGAAGGACATTTAATGAAATGATACAACCCCTTTAAGCTAGTCATACATATTATGCACCGATAGCTCACTTCACCCCATGTCCCCTCAGATTCATAGAGAATGCATAGATGGAGGACGACATTTCACTGTCACACATTCTCCTGTACAGTTGACCTCCACCATCCAAACAACATTTATCTGATGGGTATGATGGCCTCATAGTGAGGGTCATGGAGTTGTAAACTCTAGGGGCAGCATGTATGAAATTTGGTGTGTAAATGCCAAATTTCATGCGCATTATGCTTGCATAGAATGCGTCTGATTTATGAACCCGTTCTACAGCAGGTCATAAATCAGGCGCATTCTAGCGCTTGGTACAACACTTCTGGCTCAGGTATACCACTTTGAAAGTGATATATCTGTTCCAGCTGTAATGCGCCTAGAAATATGTAGCTTCGCTATGGTTCTAGTGCACCCCACCTCCCTGATGCCCCCCGAGATTGGGCGCATTACAAAGTGCTGCGGGTGCTATTTAATACGCCCCGGAGTGGCGTGCGGGACAATTTATCATGTAGCGAACAGGGCTGCGCCTGATATCAGGCTGAAAAGACGGCAGGTATCTGGCACAGCCCCATACATGTCACCCTAGACAACTAAATTACTAGTACTTGTCAGACATACACTGATCCAAATTAACCTCTGTTAGGGAGAATTTCTGCTTTAAATCCTGACAACAATATACTGTTGGTGCTGAAGAAGAGATATCATTTCATATTCTTATGATGAGCAATGCTGGTACCTCCACCTTGTAGGACAATCTAATGGAAAAAGGATAAGTCTACCCAAAAACATTAATATTGAAGAGTGTCTCCAACCCTGACTCCAAAAATCTGATTAATGTTGTATCTGAAGATGGAGAATGTCATTGCATGACTGAATTTTATTTATTTCCATAAAATGATTATCTATGTTCTTACCATTTTTTTAAGGAATTAATTTTCCTATGTTCTAACAGAGTCAGTTTATGGCTCAGACAAGGAATTTCACTGAGACTATATTAAATGTGCTCTCTCCCCTGATTTCCATTATTCTCATTTCCAATGTAGTGTTCTCATTATCATTACAGCAGACCATCATCTATTTTTATAGTAGCCTGTTGTTTGTAAATTAAATAATCCTATTATTTTCATTGTACAATCCCGGTGTGAGTCTGAAGTATATTTTTTCCTCACTGGAGCAGAACGTCAATAAATTCTCTTTTCTAAGTGGAGAGGTGCCCGATGTATTTCACAGCTTGCCTAAATGTTTCCAAGGTACTGAGCCAAGGTAATAAAATGAAAGCGTCCAGCTATTGCCGACCCAAATTGTTTCAATGATTACAAATAGAAAACCGTCACAGTTAACAAGCATCCTTCTGTGTTACGACATTTTAATAACGAATTAGAAATTAAAAAAATCTGCACAAAAGGAAAAAAAAAACATTAGTTACTCAACAATAGAGTCAGTGAGATATTAAACCAAAATAGTCAAGGTTCAGAGAAAAGAAAGGTCAAAGCAAAATCTTCACCTAACACAAAAATCATTAAATGACAAAAGCAGCAGAAATACTGTTAGGATATAAAAGGAACACATTATTGAATGCTTAATAAAGATAGATGCGTTCAAATTATTCAGGCTGTATATAACTCCCCCGAGAGCGCTGAAGTAATTGACTGAATTCATTTCTAAACCAATAAAGAAGTAATCTCTTGAACAAGACAGATATCAAAAGATTAAAGAAGGCCAAATATTGTGCCTGCTGTAAATTAAAAAGAGAGGTACTTTCACCAATTAAACGCTACTGCTATTATAATTCCTGTCATGTTTTAGAAAGAGTGAGGCGCCAAGGTAACGATATGTTTTAAATATCTTTTCTTAGGAGTGATTTAATTAGAGAAACAAGAGACTAAAGTGTGTACATACTTAACCCCTGTTACCCGCTGAACAATGATCTACATCCTCTGCCGTCATACCTGATGTTAACATATGACATATCTTTAACACATTTCACAAGCAGATGGAAGATGACACTCGGCACTTCTCTTACAACACCAGCCTTGATTTAGACCAGACAGTGATGGTTTCTCAGTTAAAGTATCTTCAATGTATACTTGCTACCTGATTCTATGAGAAGCACTCCTTTTTCCCCACTGCAATTTTGCGTGGTGGTCTCATAGAGGTTTCACTGCATATATTTAATTAAAAGGCATATAACCCTTGGCAAAAGCTAATAAAATTGTAATTGCTTTTTTTTTTTTGTTGGCCCCCTTAGTGAAGTAAATGCACAAACTCATACGGTGGCTTCATTCACTTAACCTAATCACGTGGATAGAGCCACCACATGCGTCCTCACTAGGTTTCGACTGGCCAAAATTGTTCAGTCTAGCTAACGTTGCATTTGCAGGTTTCCTCAGCTGTCCGTTTACAAGCAGTTCCCTATTTTCTTGTCCAGATTGTATATCTTTGAACAATTTTTACATAACACATAGTTATTATACATTATAATTAATACATTAAACAATAAATGGGTAACAGGATATTATGCCAATACCTAAGAATACCAAAATTCAACCTTCCTTGTTGATGCAACTAAACTTAACAATTAAGTATTAAAATTCCCATTAATTTTCATAATAAAACAACATGCACATAATTATAGTAAATAATTATTTGTTCTTTTCTAATTGGTGAAAAAATACTTACAATATCACTGCAAAATACCAGTATTTGAAATATAGGTTAAGGCATCTAGCTACCACTATGAAACCACAGAGATTTTCCCCAAAAATGTTATTCACCCCAAAAAATCAGTTATCGATTGCTGTGCACCATTGTCAATACTCCCTGTTAAAAGGGTTGTTTGATTAGCGTACAATCAACATAACGAATGGAGATGTGGGGGAACAGCACAAACGCAATTTATTGCTACAGAGGGAGGAACACGCTACACATCCACAGAACAGCCCCAGCCTATATTTCCTGGATACATGGATACACTGTAACAATAAATCATAAGAAGAATTAAACGACCAGGATACACCATCCCAATGTGTCCCTTAAATGGCTACACAGGCTTCTGGCCACCTCACTCACAGTCCATGATAATCCAGTAGTTGCAGTTACATTTTTACAGTCCATATATACATTTCAGAGCATATTCATTTCCAAATGAAGAGGAGATACCCTAAAAACCGTGCACGGGTACAAGAAATTACAAATTGTGCAAAAAATATCCCTGTTGTACTCATACATTTTTTTCTGTAAATAAGGGGGCTAGCAGAAAAACTCTTTAATACCCCATAGCTTTTTATTTAAAGTGGTGCTAGTACTTTTATTTTTATAATAGACAATACTCTTACTAATATGGTGTATAGGCAAATTGTGGGAGAGTAATGTTATAGGTAAAAGAAATGGTGACAGGTGTGTAATCAAGTACAGAAAGCAAATGCAATGAAAGAAAAGCCTTATGTATCTCACAATCCTGGAAATTACCACTGCTTGTATGCCAGAGTCTGGTTCTTCTCTCCCAGCTTGCTATATTCCAGTACTCTTTCTCCCATATCAAGGCTCACTTTTCTTTAGTTAATGAAACAATAGGCTTGTGGGTCTCCTCCTACTGAGGTTACTGCTGCTCTTGGGACCTGGGTCCGGTCCTCCTTCCTGGATTTGTTCCTTCAGTGCTCCATCTTTCACCTTAGGATTTTCTCTCTTTATAGGCAATGAAACAAAAGTCTTTAACGGCCATCCTGAACGTCACTGGTTCTTGTGGCATCAGGGCCTTGTTCTCCCAGGCTTTCTTCTCTAGCGTTCCTGGAGAGTAAATATTGTTTGCCACATCAAAGTGGAATTTAGATACATCAGACCTTGAGATATCACACCTAGGTTCCTCAACTTCACAGTAGTGCTTGGGTGAAGTGAGCCCATGATGCCCGGTGCTGATTACACCTCCAGATTATGATGTTGCAGATTCAATAATATCTTCTGATTCAAAATGTCGTCACTGAATCACTGTGGAAGCCCCACCTAATATCTGGACGGATTTTGGTTGTGGATTTGAAGCTGATTTTCAGAGGCAGAATTTCTGCCTCCGAAAGTCTATTATGTGAGGTGAGGATACAACACTAAATCGGCCACAAGAACCGAGATATATAATTTTCAGCGCTAAAAATAAATTCACGCTGAAATAAATCAGTGTGTGCACAACTAAATAGGTCTTACATTGGAAACAATGAGAAAAGGATTGCAGTCAGATTGGACACTGATTTTGATGTAGATTCAGTGCTGAATTTGTGCAAAAATCAATTTCCAAATCAGACATGTGAAAGTACCCTTATTTCTAGTCCAATCACGCCATTTTTCTCTCTGCATAACACTTTAGCTCACACTGCAATTTGAAAAAGAACAAGATACACCATCATACTCTCTTTACTCAGCTTTTCTGTGAGAAGGTCCATGCAACCTCCACACTGCTGCTTTCAGATGAAAGACGTCCCACAGTTCAGCTGGCTTTGCCAATGTGGGTTATGAAATCTCCTGGCCACAAAGAAGGGACTTGCCACACATGCTCAGCTGTCTCTGTTCTTGTCTATGTCAACATCTTTGCGCAACATAAAAATTACTTTGGTGGGCCACAGGCATCCCACAGGTCATATGTTGTGCAGGTTTGCGGTAAACAAGCACTTTCACAGTATTTTTAATATGATGCTACAATTTACTCAACAACTCAACACAATAGTGCCTATAAAGCTACAGTTGAAAAAAGAAGCTTACATACCTATAAGACAGAGCACAGAGTATGGGGGGCCATGTAATGGTGTTTCTCCACTATCTAAGCAATCAGAATAAACCTTACCGTTTATAGGTCATAGGAACCAAATTATTTTATTGCCAAAATGCGTAGAAAAATGAAAGAATTTAAGCACTTTTAATTAATTCTGCAAAGTCAAACGTTACATACTTTCTAGTATTTGTAGCACTGTCCTTAAACTGTATCGACTTAGTCAAATGTTTTGAAGATATACTTCATAAGTTTCTCACAATAGTTGGAAGGAATCTTGGCCCATTCCTCTGAAAAACTGGTGTAAAATGAGCCATGTTTTGTAGGTCGCCTTGCTCGCATCTGCCTCTTTCAGATTACCCATAAATTTTCAATAGGATTGAGATCAACCACTTGTAACATTGCAGTATTCTTTGGGTCCTTGCATTTGGAAGATCATTCCAGCCAAACTTTATCCTGTGATGTCATGAGATTCATATGCCATAATCTTCTTTCTATGATGCCAATCTATTTTCAAAGTGCACATCCCTCCTGCAGCAAAACAACTCAAAGCATGATGCAAATGTCAATATGGCATTATGGCCAAATATCAATTTAGTTTTTTCAGCACGGAATCTCAAAAATGTAGGTCTTAAATACTGTGGAATTTGCAAACATTAATCTGCTTTTTGTGTGTTTCATTTGGAGTAAGGCTTCTTAGCAATATTGACAGTACATCTCTTCACTTTGGATAATGAACAATCCTTACCTAGCTCTGCAGCATCTTCACAAGGTTTTTCTTGTTTTGGGTGATAGCACATGTAAACCCAAAGCACGTTCATCATCTGAGACACTAGAACCATTCTTCCTGAGCCGTATGATGGCAGGACATTCTCATCTGTGTTGTACTTGGTATAATTGTGTTAACAGGTGAATGATGACCTCAAGTATCTGGAAATTGCAAAGGATGACTAGACTTGTTCAAGTCACAATTCTCTTCCTGATATTGTGTTGATTTCTATTAGACTTTCCATACTGTTAAACACAGAAGCTAGTGTTCTGTGTCAATATACAATACATCCAACAAGCTTCTCTAACTCAGATGTTGCCAATAAATCAAATCTTCCAAACATGACATCATATATGGGATGCCCAAAGGAATTTAATCCTAGTTAATGAAAAGTTTGACTTATAGAATAATAAAATGCCAATGAATTTTTCATTACTTTAATAACACCTCCCCCTTTTGAAGCGAGCGTGGGGGTGGTCACCTGCCATCCCTGAAGCCCGCCTCTGTACTCCCTGGGAGAGAGACCCTCGGCCTTACCACACTCCATGCCCCTTCTGTATCTGAACCATCAGACATCGGGGGTTTGGAGGCTCCCGCTGGGCGGCACACATCACACGCTTACATGTGGGGACACATCACCTCTAAAGACCGGGGTCTAAAGTCCTTACCCACCTCAACCCCGGGGAATAACCTTGCACAGATTATCCGCAGTTTGGCCTGGCTCCAACAGCTTGGAGCGAGCCGCCAATACCACTCCTGAGCTCGGATACACTACAGGGCAGGTAGGAGCATACATTACTGGCTTGGATATACTTCTACTATGTATGACAGATTGACATGCATCATTGGCTTCCGGCACACCCCCTGAGCTGTTGGTACTATGAAAACCAGACTCAGGAATGGCCCTCTCCCATATTACCATCTGGGAACACCCTCAGGCTTAGATACATTATGATTGTCCACAACAGTTTTGAGATACACCCTTAGGTTTGGATACATCACTAGTGTCCATGGCAGTCTGAGATACGCCTCCCGGCGTGGATAAATCATGATTGTCCACAGCAGTCCAAGTCATGCTGGCAAGCTTAGATACAGGGGCACCCAGCATTACAGGCTGAGATAGGTTTTCAATGTCCATAACAGTTCTGAGAGTATCTGTGGGCTGGGATACTTCAAACACAATACAAGTCAGTTTTCTCCTCAGGTGCTGGAGGTCCTTGATAGGAGGAGGGGTGCTATCAGTTGCACAATCACTTGCAGAGGGGGGTTCGAATGCAGCTGGGCTCTCTGTGCTGGCCACAACCTGTGCCTCTCCTCAGCAGGAGGGGGCAGAGGGGCCTGCAGACTCTTCCACCTGCAATTTGATCTCTGCAGAGCATTGCACCTTGGGCTGGTCAAACCGACACACAAAAACTGAGGATCGCAGGCATCTTGACTATGGTCACGAAGGATATGAGGACAGTCACTTTGCACATTACGCATATCAGTAGCATCATTCAGAAGCACATTCCGCTTTTTATACTTCCTTTCCCATCTGGGCACGTTTCAGAAGCATGGTACAGTCTCTGTGGGGAATCATAAGTCGGGGTTGCTGGGGTTGCTTTCAGAGGGGGGCCGGACGTAATTACTGTACAATTTCCCAAGATCGGTACCAAGTAATATGGAATAGGGGATAGTGGCAGAAACACACACTTCTCTCATTCCTCGGCCCGCTCCCCAGTCCAGATACACACAAGCCATGGGTATTAGCAGAGCGGACCCCGCCAAATCCATCAGGGTCATGGCTTCCTGGAATAATATTTCTAGCATCCACCATCTCTGGACCACAACATCACCCTTTCTCCACTGTCCTTGAAGCCTAGGGCGACCCTTCTGCCCACGGTGACAGGTTGAAGGTTATGCATTCTCCTTCCTGCAGTCCCGATTACAAGATAGATGGAGGGCCTGCTACAGGGGCGCTGTGGGCATCGGGACTCCTTCCGCTTGTTGACAAGTGGCACTAACATGCCCATTGGTTTGCAGATAAAAACACCTCGCATGTCACATCAATGGGCGTGTGAGCCTCGGGGACCCAGGCGGAGTACTAGGGGGTGTCCAGGGGGTCGATGGGGAGGGGCAGGGGATCCCTCAGCAGGCTTACCTCTCCTCACAGGTGGACTCAGGTGTTCTCCGGGCTTCTGGCATCTGTTGGTAACATAGGAGTCTGCCAGTCCGCCGCCTCTTTGGAGGTCTTGGGCTTCCAGTCGCAGACAACTGACGAACATCCGCAGGACAGATATGAAGAAGTGCTCCTTGATCATCAGATTTCAACAGTCGTCAAAGCTGGAGACAGAGAGTCCTTCCACCCACTGCTTGCAGGTGGCACTTAAGCTGCTCTCCACATCTGGTAGCTGTCAGTGGGACCTTTCTTAGACTCCGAAATTTTCTGCGATAATCTACCCCGGAGTGAGGTGATATTTCGTGACCATAGCCCTCTTTATGGCGTCATAGAGTCCCCGTCTGCTTCTGGTAGGAGGTCCGAAAAAACCTCCAAGGCTTTTCCTCTTAGCCTGGGGTCAGAATCGTGCCCGACTCCTCTTGGGCAGTATGATATTGCCTACAAGTCTTTTCAATCCTCGTAGGAAAACATCCAAGTCCCCATTCTTTTCCATCACAGGAAAGTGTTAGTCGGGGTTTCAACGGTTTGTATCCTGGGCATGAGGCCGTGGCAAAGCCTCACCCTTTCAAGTTGTGCAGCTGTAGCTTGAGGTCCCTTTCAGCTTGACGCTCGGCCGCTCTCGCTCTCTCTCAGCTTGACGCTCAGCCGCTCTCTCGCTGCTTGACGCATCGCGCCTCATCTCGCTGCTTGACGTCGAGCGCTTGCGCTCAGCCACCTCCTCTCTGCCTGTTGGAACTGCAGGATAAAGTTGGAGGCGCGCACTAGGGTCACAGCGCCAAGTTGCTGCAAAGCCGTGCCCAGAGCAGAGTCCATGCCTCCCTGAGAGCTGCCGCTGCGGGGGCCCTCAGGGGTAAATTACTTCAGGCGCATACTCGTCAATTGGACCGTGCGTTGTCAGTTTCGCTCTCTGACGCCGCGTCCGCTGCTGCAGATCGTGCTCCACGAGTTCCAGGATCAGCTGGGCCTTTTCTTTGCCGCTGTAACAAAATCTCTCTCCTCACACAGGCTGAACGAGATATTCTTTACTTTGCTTCTGTAAAGGGCTGCCATTTCCACAAAGCACCCTTTGCCAAATAAAAGATAGAAAAGAAAACAGGGAGGGGAAATGATTGATGTGTGTCAAATAAAGTAAGCACTGCGTTAATTCTTGTAAGACTGGTGTATCTTCACAAAGATACAGCCAGTCTTTTAGTGCAGGGAATAATTGCTTAAACCAAGCACTAATGTTGCAATAAAAGAAAAATATCCCACCGCTCTGCCACCAAGTTGTCACCAGCACGTGACTGGGGGCCTGTAAATGGGGTAGACTATAATCCACTCGAGCTCACCTCTCACTCAGGTAGCAAATCAAGCATAAATCGTACCACAAGACAGTCCAGCACCCCAAAATCGTCCGCTGCCAACCACCTTCCCTCAGTATACAAGATACAGAAAATCAAAAAGGGCTCAGCCGGAAGGTAGCTAAGTCCTCACCGATTTCTAAAAACACGTAAAAAATGCTTACAGGTCAACTCACTGCTCTCTCAGTAGGTACCAAAGAAAAAAAAACAATCCTTCAAAGAAATTGGGTCGTGCATCAACAAGAGTTAGCGAATTACTGTTACCTTAATATAAAATGATTTCAGTGCTTACATAGACAAAAATATGATAAATAACAATAATGACACACACAACACAATACAGTTTTTAAAATAAAGGAGAAAAATGGAAAACCCACACTTACAAGATGTTTCCACGTCCCGGGTAAGGAGAAATTAGACACAGCTCACTTTAGAAAGAAGGACCCCGTAGCTATGACACCGTCTACAGGGGGGCTGAGCCATTTATACCCAGTCAGGCTGTCTCATCTGATTGGCTTGAATTATGAAAGTAGGTGGGTTTACAGAATTTTCTGGGGAGGGCTATGGTATTTTTTGTTCACAAGGGGCACTCACGGACTGCCTCTCTGGCACAAAGGAAACCTTTTTTCTCTTCTCTGGCGGAAAGATGTGTTTATTTTACAAGCTTAAAACTAGGCTTATCAGATCTGCTGTCCCTAGATACAGGAAACAGGGCTGCCAAAATGCCTTCTTTTAGCCGATAGGCCAGAAACTTTCTCTCTCCTGACGAATGGGGGAAGGAGAATTTCACCATCTTAACTGCAGGATTTAGTGATGAGTTATAATACATTGAATTTTCAATACTTGTACATAACACATACACTATATAAAAAGACACATATGCATGTTTTTCTCACTATCTCACATGCAATCAGAATAAACCTTACCTGTTTTAGGTCAATTAGGAACCAAAATTATTTATATTTGCCAAATGCTAGAAAAATGAAAGAGAATTTAAGGCACTTTTATTAATTTCTGCAAAGTCAAACGTTTACATACATTTCATTAGTATTTGTAGCACTGTCCTTAAACTGTATGACTTGGGTCAAACGTGTTTGATATCCTTCCATAAGTTTCTCACAATAGTTGGTAGGAATTTTGGCCCATTCCTCCTGACAGAACTGGTGTAACTGAGCCATGTTTGTAGGTCGCCTTGCTCGCATCTGCCTTTTCAGATTTACCCATAAATTTTCAATAGGATTGAGATCAAGCCACTTTGTAACTAGTTGGGCAGTATTCTTTGGGTCCTTGTCCATTTGGAAGATCCATTTCCGCCCAAACTTTAACTTCCTGGCTGATGTCATGAGATTCAGTATTGCCACATAATCTTCTTTCCTCATGATGCCATCTATTTTGCGAAGTGCACCAGTCCCTCCTGCAGCAAAACAACTCCACAACATGATGCCAATGTAATGATGGTCATTATGGCCAAATAGTTCAATTTTAGTTTTTTCAGACCACGGGACATCTCTAAAAATGTAGGTCTTTGTTCCTGTGTGAATTTGCAAACATTAATCTGCTTTTTGTGTGTTTCTTTTGGAGTAATGGCTTCTTCCAGCACATATTGACAAGGTACTCTCTTCACTGTGGATAATGACACAATCTTACCAGCTTCTGCCAGCATCTTCACAAGGTATTTTTCTTTTGTTCTTGGGTTGATAGGCACATGTAAGACCAAAGCACGTTCATCTCTGAGACACAGAACCAGTCTCCTTCCTGAGCCGTATGATGGCAGGACATTCTCATCTTGTTTGTACTTGCGTATAATTGTTTAAGCAGATGAATGAGGCACCTTCAAGTATCTGAAAATTGCAAAGGATGATCTAGACTTGTGCAAGTCCACAATTCTCTTCCTGATATTGTGGTTGATTTCTTTAGACTTTCCCATGATGTTACACACAGAAGCAGTGTGTTTCTGGTGTGAATTAACATACATCCACAAGTGTCTCTAACTCAGATGTTGCCAATAAATCAGAAGCTTCCAAAGACATGACATCATCATATGGGATGTCCCAAAGGCATAGTAATCCTAGTGTATGTAAAAGTTTGACTTTGCAGAAAGTAATAAAAATGCCTTAAGAAGTCTCTCTCTCATTATTCTGGCATTTGGCAAATAGAAATTATTTTTGTAACTCTAACTGACCTAAAGTGGGTAAGGTTTATTCTGATTTCATGTCAGATAGTGAGAAAAACATGTATATGTGTCTTTTTATATAGTGTATGTAAGCTTCAACTGTATACCTGACCTTCTTGAGTCAGACTATATTAGGATTTGGACCTGGTACTTTCCAATTATAGAGTTGTGCTCAAAAGTTTACATACCCCGAAAGAACATTTGCTTTTTTGGCCTTGACAACATGCCAATGATCCAAAGCACAAGGCCAAGTCGACCTGTCATTGGCTACAGCAGAACAAAGTGAAGGTTATGGAGTGGCCATCTCAGTCTCCTGACCTCAATATCATTGAGCCACTCTGGGGAGATCTCAAGCGCCCAGTTCATGCAAGGCAGCCCAGGAATTTACAGGAACTGGAGGCTTTTTTCCAAGAAGAATGGGCATCTTTACCATCTGAGAAAATAAAGAGCCTCATCCACAATTACCACAAAAGACTTCAAACGGTCATTGAGGTTAGAGGGGCCAATATATGTTTATGGTTGTCATTATGATTTAAAAAGAGAAAACGCATTAGTTTGACAATAAATGGCTTCACCCAACCACTAACCATGAGTAGAAAAAACTGTTTTTGTGTTATCATTCATATTCTCTGAAAAAAAAGGCCAAAAAAGCAAAAATTCTGCGGGGGCATGTAAAATTTTAAGCACAACTGTAGATGATGTAAAAAACATAACCAATCATGGAGAGACCTAAAGATATTAGTGGGACCCCAATCTAGATTTTAATTTCTGCTCAGAGATATCCTTCAACTTAATTTATAAAAACTATAAAAACACAATGGTTGACCGGACGTTTTAACATATAAATGTCTTACTTTGTCAATGTAAAGTTGCTATTTGAAAACTGATTGCAATTTCCAGAAATGATCTCATCAGCATATCTGCTAAAGTCAATGTGGTTTTAATGAACCATAAATCTGATGCAAGATACATGCTCAATTAACCAGGATTTTGCAGCTTTGATGCATTGATAAATAACCTCAAGGTGACATGGTGAAGGTCACAGGTAAATTGGAATATGAATTTGTCTAAAGGCAAGCCTCATCATTGCAACAGATCTTGGCCCCTTTTACTTTTTAGCTTTGCTAACTTTTTTAAATCTAATTAATATGTATGGTCTGAGTTCAAAAAGGGGACTTTATTATCTCAGTATTCACATAATTATAGTGTTTAAATTCATTTAAGTAGATGCATAATTGCCTAAATATAACATTAATTTCCAACTATAAATGTGTTCAAATAAATAAATGTAAATATTCACAAAACGTATCATGAAAATTATGGGTTGAACCTCTAATCATACATTTACAGACAACCATAGAACAAGCCCTTCTGACAACGAAAGCAAACCTGGGACCATGTAGGCTTCACTTATGAGGACTAATGCAGAAGACAAGGTACTTGGTTGACTATTGTAACCAATCAGATGATAGTAATGATTTCCTAATATGCACTAAAAAATTACAAATTGTATATAACTGGTTATTTAGGGCAGAATTTTTTTTCTGTCTCCAGCAATTTTCTTAATTGGTGTGATCGGTTTCTTTTAGGCTTCAAGAAAGGTGATGTAAAATTCACTGCTGTAATACTGCTTTATTTTTGTAACAAACTGTGATAGTGTACCACTAGAGGTGCAGAGAGTCTAACTATAACTCCCTATATCTTTCCTAAATCATATGAAGGCACAAAGAGTCTTTAATTTTTTTTGGTGTGCCACTGCTTGTGGGGAGTATAGCTCCATACATACAGCAAGCTGCGAAGGACCAAGGTGTCCTTGGGGCTCTTCCTTGAAGCTCCATGTACATTACGCTCATGTGCATGAGACCTAATAATGATAAACATTAGAAGCTGTTGCAGAATACTGTAATAGACTTACTTAAAGGGGTATTCTCATTTCATTGATTAGCTTTTAACATGTAGGCAAAGGTAAATAAAAATCATTATCAAATAAATTGCTGTTCTGATTTCGCTTACTTTCAGGGTTAGAACAGATCTTATCTCCTGCTTTTGTACACATGCTTCTAGGTTACCAACCACCTCTGATCTAACATGCTCTAACAGCAGTGGCTGGGATAGTGACATTACTTCTTGCGGTTTGTTATCTTGAAAGATGGGAGCTTTTGTACATTACGTACTGACAAACTTTAACCCTTTAGAGCTTTGTTGCCTTGTAAACTGCTGTTTAGAAATGTTTATCATTAATCTAAGAGGCTTAGCTAGGAATAGCAGAACTGAAATGTCAATCATTGCTATAGACCCACCCACAGCCTAACCTGGAAGTGTAAGTCTGAAGAGCAGGCTCTGTGAAACACCATGGGGAGAACACCCCTTAGAGTCGCATAAAAGTTAATTACTAGTTTGCTGCCAAGAAGTACTAGTGTTCTACAGAGCTGGAGTAGAAAAGTGTCAATTATGCAACAATGTTTATTTTAAGAATATTTCCATTGACATTTAAAAAGGAAAGTTCCACTAGTTGAATTATACAAAAGTTACATTGTCCCACTAAAAATAACATAGCACCGTGACTCCATTGGTTGCTACATTTAAAGGAGCTTTGAGAGATATCATAGTGTAGTGCTTATTCAGATAAGGGTAGGTTCACATGTCAGATTTCTTCAGTGGAAAATCCATCAAGGAATCCGTAGCAAAGTAGAGGTGATATCATTAGATTCCTACTGCAGGTCACAATTTAACATTGTGAACAAGACTCCATGTCAAAAACAACTTGTAAACATGCCCTAAAAAGTCAGGAAGAAACAACACTCCCGGGTTTTAAGTGCAATAATAGTGACCTTGAGTTCAACACATTGCCAGCCTGAGTAATGGAATGTACATAAGCTATATGTCCGGTGCATGTGTAGACTTCTGCACTCACCCACTTTTGTTCTATCTGGCACCTTTAAGTTCCTAAAGAAGGATAAACATGCCCCAAAACATAGAATGCGTACATTACATTCACAGTGATGGTGTTATACTAAAAAAAAAACAAACATTATTAATTGTATTCAAAACCTTGGGGTGGTTTTATACTTTCAGACTATGAACCTAAAAAACCTAGGTGTAGAGTCCAATGAGACCTGCACTAACAAATTAGTGCAGGTGTCTACCTTTAATGCCTACAGAATTATGGGGGATATGTATGAACGGGGCTGCGCCAGAAGTCTGGAGTATTTTTAGCAAGACATCAGGGGCAGCCTCGTTCGCATCAGTGTAATGCCTCCCATACGCCAGGATCAGGCACATTACAGAGCGTAAGTGGCACTTTGTAATGCGCCTGATTTCCGGGTGCATGCAAAAGGTGGGGCACACTAGAACCGTGCTAAGCTATATATTTATAACTTTACTACGGCAATTCTAGGCGCATTACTGCTGGAACAGGTATACCACTTTCAAAGTGGTATACCTGGGCCAGAAATGTCGTCCTAGCACTAGAATGCGGGTTCATAAATCAGGAGCATTCTAGGCTATTATTATGCGCATGAAATTTGGCGTTTAAACACCAAATTTCGTACATGACGCCCTCTTTTCCTATAAACATGTAGAAGAGTGATGAAATCAGGCGATACCTTTTAGAGGCTAAGTATATATGATGGAAAGATTTCGAGAGTACTAGCTCTCTTCTTCAGACATGGTGTTATACAAGAAACTGAAAATTAACTTTTATACACAAAAGACATGGACCTTCAAAGGATCTTAAAATCTTTAAAAATAACAAAATGCAATATAAGTAGAGAAGTTATTTACAACAGGTCAAGAAATAAACAATCTGGAAACTTGTGCGGCGTGACGGAGGGATCAGTAATTCTTGCTGTTATCTGTTTGCTATCAGGTGGTGATTTGTGACCCTCACAGTTCATACATAGTGGGACATGAAACTGGCATGCATATTAAGTCCAAATTGCAGATTTTGAAATTTTTGCATTAGCTTATATTCCCATTCTTTTCTCTCCCTCTGCATCTTAAAATGTCTCATTAAACTCACAACCAGCAAATCTTCTCCAGAGAAATGTGCGGCCACTGGGAGATCTGTCCTGGTGTTATTAATTGTGAATCTGTGTGAGTTCAAGCGCTGAGTCTCTGCCCTGTTTCCCCCACATATAGGCCTGTGGTGGGACATTCCACACACATTATGGAGATACATCACTTTGGAAGACCTGCAGGAAAATGTCCCCCTAATTCTGTGCACCTGTTGTGACTGTGGGACAGGTACACTGTCAGCGGTGTGGATGTGCCTGCAGGTCTTGCACCTGTTTTGCAGGCAGGGTGAGGTGCCATTTTCAGTTGGGGCCTTCAGAGCAGAACTAGAAAGAGCATATTTATGAACATGTACCACCAAACCTATGATTTACCTTTGTTATATCGATGATATCCTTGTCATTTGGACTGCAGGCGAGTAGGCCCTACAATTCCATACTGACTTCAATGACTGTCACCCTACCATCAACCTTAAACTTAGCTATTCAGAGAGCGAAATCCACTTTCTGGATACCACAAAATACATTAAAGACCACCGGCTACTCACATTTATATACCACAAACCCACAGACAGAACTGCCTACCTGAGAAACGACAGCTTCCACCCCAAGCACACAAAACAATCCATTATATACAGCCAGGCTATACGATACAATCGTATTTGCTCCAACAAGACAGACCTGGACAAACACCTCCTGGATCTGAAGACAAAATTTCTCCAATTGGGATACAGACCAAAATTAACGGACAAACAAATAAACAAAGCGGCAGCCATTAACAGAGACAGTCTGCTCACATATAAAGAGACCTAGAATGAAGCCCGAGTGCCCCTAGTTGTCATCTACTACCCACAGCTGGAGATCCATCAAAGGATTGCCAAGGAATTCCGATCTGTGCTACATAGGGACAACAAACTCAAAGACATATTTCCAGTCCCCCCCTCTACTTTCCTTTCCGCAACCACCAAACCTGCGGCGTATTATTGTCTGACGTGCCCTGAAGGCCCAAACTGAAAATGGCACCTCAACCTGCCTGCAAAACAGGTGCAAGACCTGCAGGCACATCCACACCGCTGACAGTGTACCTGTCCCACAGTCACAACAGGTGGACAGATTTAGGGGGACATTTTCCTGCAGGTCCTCCAATGTGGTGGATCTTATAATGTGTATGCAATGTCCCACCATAGGCCTCTATGTGGGGGAAACAGGGCACAGACTCAGTCAGCGCATGAACACACACAGATTCACCATTAATAACAGCAGAACAGATCTCCCAGTGGCCGCACAGTTCTCCAGAGAAGACCACTGTATTGAAGATTTGAGGGTTGTGGTTTTAATGAGAAATTTTAAGACGCAGAGGGAGAGGAAGGAATGGGAATATAAGCTAATGCAAAAATTTCAAACTCTGCAATTTGGACTTAAAATTCATGCCAGTTTCATGTCACACTATGTATGAACTGTGAGGGTAACAAATCTCCCCCTGATAGCAAACAGATGATACTGGTCCCTCCGTCACGCCCCACAAGTTACCAGATTGTTTATTTCTTGAAAAGTTGTAAATAACCTCTCTCCTTATATAGCATTTTGTTATTTTTAAAGATTTTAAGATCCTTTGAAGGTCCATGTCTTTTGTGTATAAAAAGTCGGACTTTTCAGTTTCGTGCATAATACCATGTCTGAAGAAGAGAGCTAGTACTCTCGAAAGCTCACCATCAAATATACTCAGTTAGCCTCTAAAAGGTATCGCCTGATTTCTTCACTCTTCTGCTACTTTATATGGCTAACATGGTACAACATTATACTTCTAGTTCCTGTAAGCATGGAGATGGACTATTGACTACAATGCATTGTAGTGGCATATCTTCGTCAAGATGGATGACACTCTGACAAACGTCATTCTAGCAATTTGCTGGTGGTTAAAATACATTGAGTCACACTGATGACAAGTTCTAAATCTTATTTGTATGAGATGTCAGTTAGTTATTACAGTAATTAAACATGCCGTTTGCAAATGCAGTTTCCCTATAATGGAGTAAAAAACTGTAAAATGTTTACTGGTGACATTGAGTGGAGATGAATAAATAATGATGCAACTTTATGACTTCGTTATATTGCATTTATAGGAGTGTTTATTTTTTTTCTTAAAGTCTTTCTAATTGATTGGGTAAAAACATACCATAGGATAATGTGTGTTAGTTTTCTTATTTTAATTCTGACATTTACAACATGCATTAACATGAACAAGAATTAGTTTATATATGCTCCTATTAGATGTTCCTCCATTACTCCGGATGAGTTTAAAGTCTCTCTGGGTCCACTTAAAATTGTGTTCCATCCATTATGTCCTCTGAGGTAATTTGTAATATTTTTTAAAAAAGCCAGAAGGTTGATAATTTATTCACAATGTGATTGTGCCTGAACAGCTAAGCATGAAACCTTTTCATCTTCCATACACTACAGGCTCCATCAAGCTCCTTATGTACACAGATATTCCTCTTTATACATACCTGATGCCACAATTTTTTTGCTGTCAGATTTGTATGGGATCAAAACAGAAAAAAACTCTATGCATAAGTGAAGACATTCAGGAGGTATAGCATAGGTTTCCTGCACCCCTATGACTGCTTATTACAACGATGTACAAAAAGGACTCATAATATGTCCATTTAGGCAAAAAGGAAGAAAGTCAAGTGATAGGAAAACATGGGTTTGGCGATAGAAACAAAGCAGGAGAAGATTTGATAAAATTCTACAAGACAAACAACCTATTCATTTGAAACACCTTTTTTCAGCAACCCAAGACGAGACTATATACGAGGTCCTAACCTAACGGATTGGACAAGAATTAGATTGACTATGTATGTGGAAGACGGAACTTAGAGTTCAATAATATCAACAAAGACAAAACTGGTGCCAACTGTGTGACACATCGCCAACTATCACTCAGGATAAAACTTAAAAGAAGTAGGCCAGATTTGCCATACTACAAAGGATACCAGAAGAGCTGTGGTAACACTTTAAGAAAGTTGTGCAAGCAGCAAGTGAAAAGTTCTTGAAAAAGGTACAAAATAAAAAAATACCAAAATGGATGACTGAAAAACAAAAGAATTGCTGAGAAGCCAGAGTAAACGGAGATAGACAGTAACTATGCCCAACTAAAATTTTCAACGTGCTGTATCATATATCAAGGAAAAGTATTACAAGGATACATGCAAGTTAATGCGAACAGAAAATATCAAACAAGATCAGCTTTCCTAAAACTTCGAGAACTACAGAGAAAAATCCAGCCCAGATTTGGAGTGTTAAAAAATGATCAAGGAAATATAATAAATGACACAGAGAAAATTAAGAAATGTTAGAAAGATTATACTGAATCCTTATTCCATGAAGAACAAAAGATTCAATAATTATTCCAACTTGCAGATTTGATATCGGAAGCATCAAGGTCCTCCAAAGGCTATGTCTACACCGCATAGCAATCCGATCGTATTTTTGGCGCTTTTAGGCTTTTTAAAAGTGCTGAAAATCCGATCACTCAGGCAGCCCCATAGGCTATAATAGAAAAAACGACCTCTAGTCTCCACAGGTCGTTTTTTTCTACGTTCATCCTTCAGCGCCGGCGTATTATATAACATGTTGTAAAATACGCCGGCGCTTTTAGTTTTTTCGGCACCTTCCCATACAATTCAATTATATGGGTGACGGCAAAAAAACGAGAATTGACCGCTTTTTTTGCGCAAAACGTGACAAAAACTGTGATCAGGCATCGGGGACTTTCGGCTGTTTTTTGTCTGATGCAGTGTAGACCTAGCCTAATCTTTGTTTTCCGGTATCCAAATTGAACCAGAAATGTACAAACAGGTATATATCATAAATGTGGAGAGAACAAGAAACGTTCACAAGATGTCAGAGCAGCCTTTCTACGGTTTATTAAAAAGTTGTGTAAGAGCTTTTTTAACCTCGGTTTTAAGGCGTATCGTATGCAAATAAACAGTATATCTTTATTGGACAAAATATTTAATCAACTCCCTTTTATTATTATTATAACAACCCCCTCATTAATTATCACATTATGATTGGTTAATTTATTAGTTAGAATACGCCCTTAATTATTCTTTTGAGTACTACGCATGTCCTTTTGCCTATATTCTCTGTCCAAGCTAGCTCCATCACATGATCGGCGACTTTGCTAAGCAGTTGCACTAAAAGCAGAACAGAATACCAGTATATTTATATATTCACAGCCAGAAGGTCTGTAAAAGAGGGAAACAGAGTATGGGAAGGTTGGTTTGCTATGAGCATAAAATGTGGGTTTATGTTGTGACAGAGAGGAAGAAGAATTGCATACAAGATGGAGATTTGCCATTTTGCATGCTTATTTAAAATTGCAAACTATGATCTCCCATATATGGACTGTAGAATTTATAGAAGAATTTAACATCCCCAACATGAACCATTGGTGATAAGAGATGACGAAACAGCAATGTAAGTCTTATAAAAGAACAAGGCACCTGGCGTCAATGGCATTCCCACTGAACTATAACATCAGTTAGATAAGGCCATTACCATACTTTCAAGCTTTTTTCCATACTTTGCCAAGCAATATGGAAAAAAACATCATGGCCAACTGACTGGAAAAGATCTGTGTTCTTACTAATACTGAAGAAAGGTGATCCTATCTACTGTAGAAATTATTGTACAATTGTTTTGATACCACATGCCAGAAAGATTTACTTAAGAACATTCGGGAGAGATTGCATCCATAGCCAGAAAGAGAACTTCAGAAAAGGATGAGGGTCAAACAAAATACCAAAGCCTGTTTACATATGGTTTAATTAATATTACAATTAAACAAATAATAAATTTCACACTAAATGGAGAAGAAATAGATGTGGGTGACAGCTTCATTTAACTTGGATTTATAATTAATTCGAAAAAGACAAGCGTCCAGAAAATCTAACGACCAATTGGTCTTGAAAGAAAAAAATCCATTGGACGGAATCTTTAAATGCAAAGATGTGGCCTTAACTACAAAAACCTAACTTGTACGAATTATGGTATTTTCAATAACGTCATATGATTACAAAGGTTGAGCAGCAAGGAAAGAAGACGAGAGAAAATTAATTCCTTTGAATTATGGTGCTGGAGAAGAGTTCTACGTGAGCCATGGATGGATGAAAGAACAAGCAGATCTGTACTGGAAGAGACTGACTGAAATTCTATGAAGGCTTACAAGCCTATGACTCTCATACTTTGGGCACATTATGCGAAGGGACAGATCATTAGAAAAAGACATCATGCTCGGCAAGGTCAATGAAAAAGATTGGCAATGAATTAGATTGACACAACAGAAAAATACACTCACCGGCCACTTTATTAGGTACACCTGTCCAACTGCTCGTTAACACTTAATTTCTAATCAGCCAATCACATGGCGGCAACTCAGTGTATTTAGGCATGTAGACATGGTCAAGACAATCTCCTGCAGTTCAAACCGAGCATCAGTATGGGGAAGAAAGGTGATTTGAGTGCCTTTGAACGTGGCATGGTTGTTGGTGCCAGAAGGGCTGGTCTGAGTATTTCAGAAACTGCTGATCTCCTGGGATTTTCACGCACAACCATCTCTAGGGTTTACAGAGAATGGTCCGAAAAAGAAAAAACATCCAGTGAGCGGCAGTCCTGTGGGCGGAAATGCCTTGTTGATGCCAGAGGTCAAAGGAGAATGGGCAGACTGGTTCGAGCTGATAGAAAGGCAACAGTGACTCAAGTAGCCACCCGTTACAACCAAGGTAGGCAGAAGAGCATCTCTGAACGCACAGTACGGCGAACTTTGAGGCAGATGGGCTACAGCAGCAGAAGACCACACCGGGTGCCACTCCTTTCAGCTAAGAACAGGAAACTGAGGCTCCAATTTGCCCAAGCTCATCGAAATTGGACAGTAGAAGATTGAAAAACGTTGCCTGGTCTGATGAGTCTCGATTTCTGCTGCGACATTCGGATGGTAGGGTCAGAATTTGGCGTCAACAACATGAAAGCATGGATCCATCCTGCCTTGTATCAACGGTTCAGGCTGGTGGTGGTGGTGTCATGGTGTGGGGAATATTTTCTTGGCACTCTTTGGGCCCCTTGGTACCAATTGAGCATCGTTGCAACACCTTGTGGAATCTATGCCACGAAGAATTGAGGCAGTTCTGAAGGCAAAAGGGGGTCCAACCCGTTACTAGCATGGTGTACCTAATAAAGTGGCCGGTGAGTGTATATGGAAACCAAACTCTCTGTAGCTAGCCAACTAACTGAAAACCAATCACAGGTCAAAACGACTTTTTCGATAGTTGTTCTGAATTGAAATCGACTCGACGGCACCTCATTGATCACATGAGCCCTTAATTTTCTAACACCTTTTTTTAAATAAGAATAAAACATTTGTTAAACAAATGAGTATATAATATCTAACATTATATTTTAAAAGTTTTGATAAAAATGTATTGTTCCTAGTTTTTATTTGGTAGAAAAAGGTGTATATGCTTTTGTTTGCAGATATGAAATTCATAGTATGAAGAAAATTGTAATACTATTTATATGCTGTTACTTACTTTGGCTCCTAGAACCATTTGATCCCTCGGGACAGTGAACATGCATTCATAAAGCCTATAGTGCTGAAATAAACTAAAAAGAGGAGCAGAAAGAAAGAAATCAGTTTGCAAAAAGGCAAATTAACTATAATGTACAAATGGTTTAACATTTTACACACAAACACACACAAATATATATATATATATATATATATATATATATATTATACACACATACTGTACATACAGTGATCAATCAGCATGCAATATTAATTGATTCTGGGACGGCCATTGTATGTTGAAAACATAACTCTATGTAAAAATAGTAAATATGTTCCAAAGCTCAGAAGTGTCACCAAACATAATGCAAAATAAAGATTATAGAAAACTTTGCAGATAACTAAAACAGATAAAGCAAGCCCTTACATGTAACAGTCAGAAAGAGCTGCTGGAAGCTGCAAATCACACAAGAGCTCCTTTGAGTCAAATACTGTATACAAAATGTATTAGAAAAAAAGAAAGTGGAGCCGCTTATCCTGGAACAAGATCAGATCACCCCCCTGCCTCAGGCCAACCATGATTTTACTTTGATTATATCATACAGGCAGGGTTTAAGAGGAGATCAATGAAATCCCTATATATTGCAGCACATCCTCCACTGTGAATTTAAAAAACAAAACATAAAAAAATAAATATAGCTGCATCTTTAAAGGTATTACAATCTAATTTCTGGGGCAGTGGCCAGCTCCCTTCTGGCCACAGACAGCAGAAAAGTGGACATGCTTGCACGGCCTCTTAATTTTTATGGGAGTTCATAATACAGCTGTATTCCAAATTCCCCCTAAATTTTGCTGACTAGAAGAGCTTGGATGCCGAGGATTGCCTGCATTGTCAATTCATTTTGACAAGGAAAATTCTATATAATGTTTTACCAGCTCTTTCAAGTGTTCCTATAATATGAAAAGATCTCCATTAGCAACATATTTAATCTATCACTATTAGATACTGTCTTGAGGGAAAGTCATATTTTTCCTAATACTGCTGCCAGATGGATCTTCCAAAAAGAAGCAGTAAAAATAAAGAGATTTATTTAATAAGGTCATTTTTCTGTCAGAATTTAAACATTTGATGTTGACAATATCATGCAAACTTTCTGCTATGCTAGGTGCTCACCTGGAAGGAAATTTTACATTATTATAAATCATTCCACTTGGGAGATATTGTATTGCTGTTATGACAACTAGTTCAGTAAAATGATAGAATAAAACATTTGTGCTCATTATTACCTAGCATGTTTATTGGAGTGAAACCCTTGGTGTTTGTTATTATATTTCAGATGATAATAAATCGCTATAGTCATAAAAATGTACCCTTTTAGCAGGTCTGTTAGGTGAAAATGATGCCCCGAATCAGGGCAAGGTAATAAAGCTAGCGACCCATATTCCTACCGGCTTCCCCCTGCCCCTCTCTGCAGAAACTGACAGGTCATTGTCTATGTATGTATACACAACAGCATGTTAATTACTAGCCTGGGAGGTAATGTGGAATGCTCTCCACATTAATACTGTGGACTCATTTCGACATGTTCACTTTATTCCCTAAATGCTTGTATTAACCATATGGCACAAAATGTTTTAACGCCCTTTCGGCTACTAGGAGTACGAATCTGTAGCAGTAACATGTTGTGCTTACATAGGGCAGCATATTCAGATGACAGATCTGCTTTAATTTGATAGGGTTTAGATTATATACTACCCATTTCAAATATAGAGTCAATACCCCATGAAAACAACAGTAGAGTGTTTTTTTTTTTTATTGTATTCTGGAATACAGACAATAAAGGGTACAGTAAAACAGCTGCATACAGTATACTATATACTGTAGATTCATTACCAATAGGTGATTTGAAATTCTCTACAGCCCTACGTGTTCACATCACATCTTGTTGAATACACCAGAGGAGTCTCGTTATGTATTCTCTGAACATAAAGATCAATTTATGCCACTGTACACCACAAGGTAGCACACATTACTCGTGTGCAAAATTTTAAGAGGCGTTTCCGCCGTAGTGACGGAACAGGAGCACCCAGGAGATACTTGAGCATCTTGTAACGTCTGAACACCCCTTTGACATAAGGCGTGTTTGCTGCAACTGCCTTGTCAAAGCCCACCAAATATTTTCTATGGAGTTCAATCAACTGTGATGGCTGAATCTTCCAAGACCTATTTTATTTGTATTTATTTTATTCATTTATATAGCACTATTATATTCCACAGCACACTGGTCCTTTTTCCCTTTGACATTAGGGTTCACAATCTAAACTCCAGGGTATCCAATCAGTATGTTTCTGAAATGCGGAGGACACCAGAGTGCCTGAAGGAAACCCATGCAAACACGGAAAGAATACACAAACTCCTACGACACGTTGTCTGTGGTGGGCTTTAAACCCAAGAGCTCAGCACTGCAAGGCAACAGTGATAACCACTGAGCCACCTCTTCTGAAACCAAGTCTTGGCGGACTTTAAGGTATGCTGAACACCATTGTCCTGTTGGAAAGTCCAATGACACCCAAGCTTCAAATTGCTTGCAGAAGGCATAAAGTTTTCTTCTAGGATTTCCTGACTCATTGTTAAATTCATCTTGTCCTCCACAAGCTGCAGGTTTCCAGCGCAAGTGGAAGAAACATTTTTATGACAACTGTAATCTGAATGAACATGCTGAACACTGTAAGCACACATCTTTTTGTAATGCTCCCACTACTAATTCCCATACCGTATTTATATTAGGAATGTTGTACGTTCTTCAATTCCCCAAATATTCCTCAATGTCTAATTTCTAGCTTTTTCAATTCCTTAATATATTCTCTAATGTACAGTAGCTGCAAGCTACTGCATTACTTTCAAGAGGATTGAAGCTAATTATCACCTTAGTTTACCAACATGAGAACAGCTGGTACTCACGCTTTGTAATATAGTGTACATTAATATTATGCCCTTCCCATGAAGTCACCATGATATTTATAAATGAAAACCATGATGCAAGTGTGAATAGGACCTAAAGTGGTTTGTCTAAGATTTACTTTTAAAGGGAATGTGTCATCAAAAATGACTTATTGTTTAACTCAAGTTTTTATGTTAAACACATTTTTTATGAATTTTTGGTTATATTTATTTTTAATTTTCCATATCACTTTAATTATTTTTTAATAATTTTTAAGTCCTGCAGTTTTCACTTTGGCCACTAAGCCTAATAACAGTCTGACACTTCCTGCCCTATAGATTTTCAGCAGTCTGCTCATTATTAACACAAGCAGGGTCAAGCTGAAAGGAGACACCAGTGTGAATAGATAACACAGAATCCACCAGTCACAAGAGGAGATGGTCACAGCTCTCACCCCCCTCCTCCCTGCAGAGTGAATTCTTCCTAGGTCACACAGCATGACTAGAAAACTGTCCTATTGAAGTCTATGGGACAGAAACAGTATTAAGATGCCTATGTGCATGAAGCTGCTGTAAAGTATCTCTCTGACTGCTGTTAAAGCTGTGCAAACAAGGCTTAGTGGCCAAAGTGAAAACTGCAGGACTTAAGAATTATTAAAAAATATTGAAAGTGATATGAAAAATTAAAAAGAAATATAACCAAAAATTCTTAAAAAATGTGTTTAACATAAAAACGTGAGTTAAACAATAATTAATTTTTGATGACACATTCCCTTTAATACCTTCCTCTCTCTCCCAAGCATAGGACACTGCTGTGGGACAAACCTATTTTTCCTCAAAAGTTCTTGAGTGACAATATTTAAACAAGAAGTATATAAGAAAGAATGAGCAGAAATACCACTTGCATTGTTATCCAGAAACAGAAAGCAGTGTAGAAAACATTTAGGCCAAATGTAATTCACATTGTATTATATATTATACCCCACACACTGACCTATAACAAGTTCTGATCACACTGAAATACCAATCATGTTACCATTAAAGTTTACACCACAATTAATATAAAATCTCTGGATGTAGCAATGTAAGAAATATTTTTTATGTACATTAGTATTGACTTTTTTTTTTCTTTCAACAGACATCAGACTAAAAGCTACTTAACAGCTTTTCCATTCTTGTAGGCTATTCTGTACTGAAGGTACAAAGGACACTAATGTACAGGTCTTTGTAAAGCAGTCTTCCCATGGTACCGATGAGTTAATTTACTTATTATTAGATGGAATACTTTTACGAGGGCTCCCCAGCTGTTGTAAAACTACTGTCAATCTACGTGTATTCCTAAAGAATCTAAATAGCTGCTGTTTAATAACTGGACATTGCCTCTGCAGGCCCACATGGTATAACAGAAACATACCTGATTTTAAAGTAGTTGATAATGTCTTTAGCTTGGTCAACATTAAAAATTGGTAATTTTTCTTTATCCTTAAGCGGACTATGTCCTATGACGGTCAAGGCTCTTGCCAGCTCTAAAATGTTCTCTTCAAGTGGCATCCTTTTGTCTGCAACATAGAACAGGAAAATTTAAAGCACTTTTGTTTACTTTGCCATACATTTAGAACTTGAAACCATTAGGTGAGGCCCCATATTACATTGGGTTACATTTTGCTGCAACAAAGAAAAGGCATACAAGGCAACTGTATTAGTCTGAGATGACAATAAGTAATGCTAGGGCTAAATGGCTACTAAAAAGTTTTACCTGTATGCAACTGTATGCTGGGGTCTCCTGTGCTACTTCAGGGGAACTTAGGGTGCCTCCATCAGGGTCACCCAGTTCAGGATCAGTCCTATCACACCACTGTGATTGGGTTTTGTTGCGGGCAGCGATTCTAGTACCTCAGCTTCGTCTTTCGGCATGGAGGTTGCAGCCACAATTTCAGAATCATGTGGTTGCGCAGATTCTGTGGTTCAGACCATACTTCAGGCTTACAAGCCACAGTCTGCCTCATTTGTTTTCATAGCAGAAAACCTTCCCGACTTGTCTACCCCACAAGCACTGCCTATCAGGCAGGTCTGTAACACGGCCTTGGCATTTTTCTGCATGAAGAGTCACATTTCTGCTCTCGGTGCATTTCCAAGCACATCAGCACCCCCTCTGATCCTCAAGACTTGTTTTGCAGGGGATCGCATATTCCCCTCCACTGTTCATAGCTCGATCCAGCCATGGAGCTCGAGTTTTGTTTGAATGCCATTGTGATCTCTTCACAGGCCACCTTATCCACAGGCTACCTTAATGAGGACAGAGTGCAGACCCTTATTTACCCCTCTCCCTTGCATGCTTAGGAAGGGTCTCTAATTTGTTGAGATGTTGTCAGGGTCATTCAGATTTTCTTTACCGCGACTAAATGATTCAAGCATTCCTTTTGTTCGTTCCAGGTGTCTGCATAGAGATCTGTGACCTGTAAGGCCACCGTTCTCAACGAGATTCAGTCTGCAATCTCAGAAGTCTATGGTCCAAGGGTAAACCTCTCGCATCTGGGTCACCGTTCATTCCACTCAAACGGTCGGTGTTTCTTGGATTCTGCGGCCTCATTCTTTGGCTTCCCGGGTCTGCAAGGTTGCAACCTGGGCGTCAGTTCATACAGTATTTTGCCATTGGCAGACGTAGGCCTTGGCCATGTGGTACTTCCCGCATCAGTATGCTGATCGATTGGCACTGCTGTGAATAAGTGCCTTTAAAATTATTTTTGCTCACCGTCAACATCTGCTTTTGGGCATCTCAAGATGCTGTGTCCCCCAATGATATATGCTTTTTTGTCCTGCAACCCGCATATGTCTTCATATTGGGACATATGTTAAAGGGTTTTTACAGTGGAAAA
This sequence comes from Phyllomedusa bahiana, assembly GCA_025379985.1. NCBI lineage: Eukaryota > Metazoa > Chordata > Amphibia > Anura > Hylidae > Phyllomedusa > Phyllomedusa bahiana. The sequence goes on from JAODAL010032282.1 coordinate 35,441, forward strand.
ATTAGAATTTTTTTTACTCGACGTAAAATACTTTTATAGACTGATTCATTGGGGGACACAGGTCCCTCCCTCTTTTGTATTATTTTTTTTCCAATTCCCATCTGGTGTTCTCTCCTTGGAATCGGACGGCTTTTGTACTATCTGATTAAACTGGTGTCAGGAGGAGGGATATAGTTCATTCAGGCGCAGCCAACACGTTTGGTCCCACCTAGTGTCAGCCTCCTAGGGTGAGGGCCTATACCCAAGGTGCGGTGTCCACCGATGAATCAGACGAGAAAAGGATTTTATTATGAGTGCAAAAAATCCTAATTTTTCCACTGGAAAAACCTTTTAACATATGTCCCAATATGAAGGTCTGTGAAGGTTGCAGGACAAATAAAGCATATAACCTGCACAATCAGTGGTGCAGCAAGGAGCCCAGGGTCCTCTTATGTTTACAAGTCTTTGTTCTTTGGGGTGCAGAATGTTCGAGAATTCAATGAAAAAATCTAAACGGTCCCAATTATGGCATCTATGTGTTACACATCATTTAAAGGCACACAATACTTAAGGAGCATGCATGTTAACAACAATTTTAAATGTAATATTTTCATTAAAACACATGTAGAGGAATAATGTGCTTTTTATTTTTAAAAACTTAGTTGGAGGCCACCATATTGGAGGCACGACAGCTTTACTGTATTTTCTGTATAAAAAGTACAATAAACTGTGTAATCTGTGCAGCAGCAATCAAAGTTTGTCAATCTCACATTCATTCTTTTTGAGGAGGCAGAATGTTACTTCTTTGCCCATGACCAGAAAGCAGCATGGAAGTTGCACATATCACTGTCCTCTGAATATTACAAATTCCTCTAGAAATTGTCCAGTAGAAAAAGAAGCAAACAGCTTTGGAGTGGGCACAGCGTGTGTGTATATTCTCCCTGTGTGCATATATTTTGGGCGACATGTAAGAACGGGGCTATGCCAGTTATCTGGCGTCAAAACTTTGGTAGACCTGTTGTATAGATGTATAGTCGCATTCCAAGCTTTGGCGTGACACTTTTTAATGCGCAAAAGATTAGGGGCGTTCTGGGGGTGTTGCACCACAATCTTAGAAGAAGACACATTTATGATTCTTTGACGCCAAACTTTGTTACAACAGCCAGACCAGGTTAAAGGTGGTCTACCTAAGCTAGACTTGTCGTATTGACACTACAATGCGACCATATGTATGACTTGCAGAAGAACAGGTTTATACATTTCACCTTAAAGCTATTTAGAACTGGCCTGTCTGCACCAACGTTCATACATGTCCCCCTTTTTGTGTATAAATTATTCCCTAAGCTGTTGTCAGTGGCTGAACACTGTCTAAAGTTAATACAAAATATATGTAATTTCCCAACAGATATTCTTCAAATAGAGCTGAAACCAGTATATAAAGTACACCTATTAAGCATGTACCTTGAACATTTTCCATTAGTAAATGTAAAAGCCCTATTAAACCGCTCAGCTGCTGTAAGTTAAAATTCCTGTCTTTTCCCCAACAGAATCCAGACACATAATACTCTACCAAAACGGCCACCTTCAAATTCGTCTCCGGATCTTGAACATTAAGATACTCTTCCATTAGCCTGAAAAGGATAAAGAGAAAATTAGTAAAGTGAAAACAACCTTCCAATAAAAACATAAATTGCTAAAGAGAAAAAGGAATAATTATATATTATTATTCAATACATTTTAACACCATAAAAATAGAAATGTTATTTTTTTTGTGGATCAATTTTATAGCATTGAGTACACTGATTTGCCATAACATTAAAATAATAAGTCAATGTTGGCTTAGATAGTAATGTGTTAGAACATATACTACATTGTGGCTCATTGGTGTAAAGTGACCATGTTTAACCCTGTTCACTGCCAAAAGCACCTGCAATAGGTACATAAAAATACAAGCTAGATCATAGAGCAATGGAAGAAGGTGGCCTTGTCTCATCACATTTTATTTTACATCATGTGGACGGTCAGGTAAACGTGTGCTGTTTGCAAGAACAAGAATTATTCTAAGTAACTAAAAAAAACAACAGAGATAGGGTAGTAACTACTAATAAATGGTGCCAATGCTCACCTGATATGGTTTTGTGAACCAACAAGGAAAGGAGCGTGATTCAGGGTATGTTCACATGGCATATTTTGGCATATATTTTAGTGGTTACTTTGTGCCGAAATACAAGCCAAAAATGCGCCCAAAATAATGTTCTAAACCCTTCTCATAGACTGCAATGTAAAACACGCGCCATCATTCACATGATGCGTATTTTACTCTTGTAATTTTTGGCGCGCCTGAAAAGAATTGACATGTCAATTCTTTCAGGCGTAAACACACCATAAAGAAAAATAAAGTATAGGAGGCAAAAATCTGTCTCGGGCATTATATGTCATTTTTGTGTTGAAATTATGTGTCAGCAAGCATGTAATTTCAATAATGCACTTTGCGGTGTGCAAATGTATACAACGCAAATACGCTTTGTGAACATACCCTAAAACAGAGCGTTCGGTTTCCAAGTAATACACTTCAAGTCTTGAAAAAAATGTCAGAATTGTAGACTGAGCTCACAACCAAGTATCAAATTGCCTTAATGAGGGTCAGAAATTCTATAATTAAACACTGCAAAATACAATGTGTTTCAGAGAATGTGCAGATTCCCATTCATCAGATTAAATAGCAGTATATTGCAATGGTTAATGTCGCAGCTGCGACAACAGAACTGACCTAGCAACCTGCGCAGGAGTAATAAAACTGACACCACACCTAACGATGCATGCAAAAACAACAGTGCTGCCAACACAAACATAAATGCAACTGCACTGGGGATAAATATTGACCAATCATCAGGAGAATTTCCAACTCTAATGACAATTCCTCTAAAGAGATATTCCAGGCCCACTCCCCGAAAAAACAAAACAGTAAAACCGTGAACTTAATTTCTAGAACTTTAGAAGGGAATGCAAAAGTAAGTGACTGTCAAATACACACTTACCAGTATGCGACAGCGGTGCTAATCTATCTCCACTCAATCTCGCAATCACCTTCCATTCAGGTGGAAAATTGAGCATGAGTCACACCTCAACACACATGCACCCCAAGACACAAGCTGCCACGACCTTTCAAGAGACTGAAAGGACTCCGCCACGAACAAACACTGCTCACCGGCACTCACAGGATTAAACACTCTAATCTCGGTTATGGATTCTTAGAGATTACAAGGACCAAACTTATTAAAGTTTTAAGCTTTCATAGACAAAAGGCATAGTGCTTCCAAAAATAAATATAAAATAGGATGACATACCTACATGCAACAACAGTTATAAAATTAAAGGGAGACATTTCAGAAAATGCCTAACACTTACAATGAAGAGGATTTTCTGATCCTTGTGGCAAGGAAGGAATTGGAACACAGCTCAGATGATGTCTGGATAACCTACTGGGAACATAGTTTTTTTTTCTGTTGCAACCATATTTTATAGTATCAAATTTCAGTTCAGATTTCAGAGCTGTACATTACGGGTCATTTGCTGTCCCTGACTGGATGGTTAGGTGATCAGGGGGAATGACCAGGAATGCTTAATTGTATATGTTCTTTGATTGAACCACTGTTATATGGTTGGGGATGTTAAAGTTGGTTAGACAGACCCTCCTCTATCTATCCTTTGAAGTAGATAAAACTCTAGGATTCAGGTCATAAGTCACACTTGAAGATAACCTCTTACTCCAGCCCTCAATAAATCAGGCCTAGTGGTTCCTGACCAGAATTAATGATACTTGGATGAACCAATTTGTAGTTAGGGAAATATACATAAAACACTTTCTATTACACTAAGTTTATAGAATAAGGATAGAAAAGGCAAAGGGAAAAGGGAAGGCAACTACTGAAAACCCATGGGGATGTGGTAAGACAGACAGAAGAAACTCTAATATTACATGCATGTTGATTCAACATCCATTTATTGAAATCATAGACAAGTGGGGCTCCTTCTATGCAAAAATTGTGCATAAGTGGTCAGCATTGTTGCTTTGCAGAACTTGGGTCTTAGATTAAAATTTTAAGAGGATCATCTAAATGGAGTTAGTATGTTCTTCCTGTGTTTACATCCGCTTTCTTTTTGTACTTTAGTCTCTACCATTACCCAAAAATACTGTCCGTCTCCTATATAATTTGTCCCAGTACGTACATCTGTGTTTGACCTAGGGTAATTTGATGGCGAGCCTCATATGTTGATGACATAAAAAGCAACAAGAAATTAATTTTAAAAATAATGGTGGAATACTGTGCTTTTCCTTTGCCCTACCTTTGATAATTTTTCCCCAATAAATGGTTAATTTGCTCTGTTTTTAATCAAGTGATTCTCATTTGGCATCTGAGATTAAGAACCCTATTGTAAATGCCACAAATTTTCGCTTTTGAAATTCACTTACATCTATGGGTTCTGCTAATTCACACTAGTAAGTGTTCTACTTATCCACTTAATGAACATGACAAGAATATGACATTTAATAAAATACTGAGCTTATTGTTTGTGAAGAAGGCATTTCAATGATATGTAAATTGCAACCTAAATAAAATCAATATCTAAATGTTTGGATACATTAATAAATTATGAGTTAAAGATTATTAAATCCTGGCTGCAGCTGTAGTTTGAATCCCCTATCAACATGATTCATTAAATAAAATCATTATACTCCACATAATTATTAGTGGAGAGCTCACAGATTCATTTAAATTAAGGTTTTAAAAAGAGACTTTCAAGTATTGTTTCATGTTTCAACATTATTTTAATAGAATTTCATTGGGACTTTTTCTTTTAAACGTAAAAACATTAATATAAAAGGCAACATACACAACCGTACAAGTCTTATGCACATAAACCACATGTGTCATGCACAGGCCTAAGATGTATGCAGTTGCACAGGGTAGAAGCTGTACATTTCTCTAGATCTTTGCTTTACGGCCTATATAAACTGCTGTACAGGCTCCCTGGGTGCTTATTCACTCATGGAAAAAATTTAATTATTGGTGCCCTTCTGTTAAAGAGATAAGAACACACAATAGTCACTGAAATAACTTAAAACTGTCAAAAGTGATAACGAATTTAAATTTACTGAAAATCAAGGAAAATCAGGAATTGTGTCTGAATTGAGGTTCAACCAAAAATATATATATATAATTAAACTGGCCTGGAAAAAAATTATGATACCTCAAAAACAGATTGAAAATAATTTGATCATAGGGACATGTTAATCTAAGGTGTGTCCTGTAATTAGCATCAAAGGTGACTTAAAACTTATAATCAGTCTGCATAATTAAAGGGTGAAAAGTAGTCACTGTGCTGTTTGGTATTAAGGTGTGTACCACACTGAACATGGACCAAAGGAAGTTAAGGAGAAGGTTTTCTCAATAGATTCTAGAGAAAATTAAAGACAATATGTTAAAATAAGACGATCTTTAAACTGCTTGATGTTCATCTTCCTACAGTTGCACATATTATTCAGACGTTTAACGTCTATGGTACTGTAGCCAACCTCCCTGGACGTGGTTGCATGAAGAAAATTGATGACAATTTGAAGGTGCGTATAATACGAGTGCCAGCCAAACAACTTCCAAAGAGATTAGCGGTGAACTCTAAGGTCAAGGTACATCAGTGTCAGATTGCAGCACCTGTCTTTGGCAGAGTGAACTTAAAGGGGTTGTCTCGCTATAAAGATTAGCTTTTAACATGTTGGGATTACTAATTGAAGACGTTTTCCAAATATATTGCGTTGTTCATTTTTTTTTTTTTGTTAAGGAGCTACAAGTGATTTTATCACCTTCTGTACTCTCTCTGGTTCCCCAAGTGACCGACCTGTGTATTTCTCCATTCCCTGCTGTTTGTTCTATCTGATAGCAGGAAGTGACGTCATCACACAGGTCGCACAACACAGAACGCCGGACAGTGAGAGCTTGTTTGTTATCTGATCTTTCAGACAAAAGTCAGTAATTACTACTGTTTATTTTAACTCAGAAGCTTCCTTGGTCCTGACAGCATGAGATTTATCTAATTAGCGAAGTCTGAATACACGGAGCTCATATGCTAATTACAGACAGCTTCACCAAGAAGAGACCGAGCAAAGCAGCATTATTTCATTTATGCATCCTATGAAACTTTGAGATGAGACAACCCCATTAATAGAAGATGACCGAGGAGAAAACAACTGTTGAAAGCAAATAATAAAACGAGACTGGAATTTGCCAAAATCCATGTTGGCAAGCCATAAAGCTTCTGGGAGAATGTCCGTTTGTCAGACGAGTCAAAAATGAAGCATACAAGGAAAAGAACATTGTACCTACAGTGAAACATGGAGTTTTGTGGCTGCTTCGTTGCATCTGACACAGGGTGTCTTGAATCTGTGCAGAGTACAATGAAATCTCAAGAATATCAATGCATTTTGGACCGAAATGTTCTAACCAGTGTGAGAAAGCTTGGCCTCTTGCGCAAGTCATGAGTCCTTCAAGTAGTTACTGCCCGAAAACACTCAGCTAAAACATGAAGAATGGCTAAGAGCAAAGCACTGGACTTTTCTGAAGTGGCTTCTATGAGCCCAAATCTAAATCCTATTGAACCTCTGTGGAAGGAGCCAAAACATAATCTAGAGAAGGCACCCTTAGAACCGGAGACAGCTGGAGTTTGATCACAAGAAGTGGGCCAAAATACCTGCTGACAGATGCAAAAGTCTTATTAAAAGTCACAGAAATCATTTGTATGCAGTGATTGCCTCAAAAGGTTGTACAACAATATATTTAGTTAAGGGTACCATCATTTTTGTCCAGGCCAGTTTCATTAGCTTATGTTTTCTTGAAAGTAAAGTTCTGGTTGAACCACACTTCAAAAGGCAATGTCTGATTTTTATTAGTTGATTTTTTAGTAAATTTTAATTTATTACTACTTTAGTCAGTTTCAAGTTACTCCTTATTTTCATTTAATTGGAATCTCCATTTTTTTTTTTACTAATTAAAACCAGATACTAATACATATTAGTTTCTTCTTAGCTGTTCTTATTTTGGAATTGTAGTTTTTTTTGTATAGGATTATGAGAGTAGCCATCTTGCCTGAGCTGCTTTTAAAAGCAGTCATAGACATACAAGTCTGTAAACAGGAGAACTACCATTGACATCTATAGGAGAGTTTTCTAGTCATGCACTGTCACCTGGGTAAAAAAAAAAAAAAAAATCACTGTGCAGGGAGGTGAGAGGGTGAGCTGTGCCTATTGTGAATGGTGTATCCTGTGTTACCTATACACATTGGGGTAACCTTTCAGAGTAACCCTGCCTGTGTTAATAATGAGGAGACTGCTGAAAAGTTTTCTCTACAGAACAGGACGTGTCCAACCATAATCATGCTTAGTGGCCAACGTGAAAATTGCTAAATTTTAGGATTGTTTAAAAATATTGATAGTTATGTGGGGAAAAAATTCATATAAGGGAAATTACACATTTACCAAAATAAGAGCCTGAAGCAAATTATGCTAGTATACAGCTTCAAAAATAAATCATTGTACCTATAAAAAATGCTACCACAGAAATAAATTACATAAAAGAATGCATTTTTATTATATCCATATAAAACATACCATAAAAACATAAACTGAGGTAAAGAGAAACCCCTTCCAAAAACAGGATACCAAGCACTCTAGTATAAGATGCAAATATCCCTCCAAAACACCAAAAAGTCTATACATCTAGCAAAGTAACATAGTAGAGAACGTTGGAAAAATACACAGGTCCATTGAATTAAACCTACAGTATTAATATATACCACTAGATCATCATGTTACCAAACTGACCTTATAAAAGTAGAAAACCCTTAGATCATACACAGAAACCACCACCAGTATCACCCACAACATGTGATACTAGCCTCATGCTGATGTATGGCCACTGCATCTTGTAACATAGGGAATTCATGGCATCTATATATAGAACAGAATCTGGACGCACATACTCAAAAATCACCTCTCCTCTCAGACAGCTATTGTCAGTCTATTCCCTGCCTAGTAATCACACACACTCACTGCTGAGTGAGTGTTCAACCCCAGGTGCTGTCATTCTTAGTAACTCGTCAAACAGTGTAAATAAATAAAAAGAAACCTCAATCAGGTATGTTGATTGAGAAAAAAAAAACATAAGTTTGGTTCCTGCAGGGATTTGAACATGCTGAAAGGCAGGTGCTAACCGCTCAGATATATTGTAGCTACTAACAGCTCTTTACATGCATCTATTCCAAATATCAGTGGCACACTAAAAACGAAGTAAAACATCAAAGGCATATAGGAATTTTTGAAAATGCATTACTGCTAAGGAAATATGAAAACCTGGGATTCTTAGTTCACAGTTTTGATCAAAAATCAGAAATCTTTTCACTCCCTGAGATGTTGTAGTCTGAACAGGCTCCAAGAGAGGTAACATTTTAGTGTTAGGAACTCACCTGTGCTGGGATCCCCTTGACGCAATTGGGAGGTGAGCTTAAAATTGTTGTCAAACTTGAAATAGTCCCTGTTTCATTTCCTTGGTAATGATTTTAAAACCCAAGCGGCTTGTTTTTGTGCTGTTTGTTTGTTTCCTTCCTCCCCTATCAAGCACAAGAGCCGCTAAAAGTAACCCTTTTATACAGGGGGGAGGGTTTGCCTAGGTTCACCCTGTTGGCCCGTTCAAAAAAATAACATGCCCCTTTTTCGTAAGTGAAGAGGAAAAGGATGAAGCCCCGTTTTAAACCCCAAAACAAGGGGGCATTTTACCAAATCCCGGGTTATATTTTTAAATTTTCCAAATGCTGCTGTCAATGTAAAAAATATTTATCATACTATATGGCTTAATTTACTTGCAAACCAAAGAAAAGCAACCCAAACAATGTTTAAACAAAAAATGTGACTTTTCCTAGGTTGTAAGCAAGTTTGAAAAAAGTTAGTGGAAGGGTGCAAAGCCTTTTACGTACCGACATATTTTTATAATTCATGCCGAAAACTGGCATAGATTTAGCAGAGTACAGACACTCACAGATGTGACAAATTAATTAAGAAGCCAGCTCCTTTTTAATAAATCAATTGCTTCTACAGTACAGACTTATTTCTTAGACAGGTATGTGAAACACCTGTCTATGTAAATCTGCCCCAGTGTGTTCAAATTTATTAATACTGTCTAATATTGAGACAGTAAAAACTTAGACTAGACAATCTAGAAATATACTGAATTACAGTATAGTGTTAATAAATCTTGCACATGTTGAGACTGCCCAGTCTAAGCTGACGCTTTCTATTACTTGGCTTAGTTTATGCCACTAATTGTGCCAAATTCTGCCGCCTTTTTTGGTCTATGACATCGCACAAACCATGCCCTTTATATAAAGCCACACCTTTTATTGCCGGACAAATCATAGAGGTGTCCTAAAGCAGTCTAAAATAAATAATAAATGCACCGTAGAGCATGTACCACACCATTCTGGAATTCTGGTGCAATTGCCATAGTAAATCTACCCCACTGTGTAATACAACACCTTCTATTCTTTATATATTAGGGAACGTTTACACCACAAATTTTAATAAAAATTCAATTTTGATTCTGCGTTGGATTATTTATTCATACAAGTCCTTGTGTATTCCAATGTCTATTTACTTGAATGGCTAGTCTAACATGTTAATTCTTTTCAGTGGACCCTCGTCTGATCACGTTCATGGAGGAGTGACACATGGGGATAACCCGTGTTCAAATCAGAGGTGAATATAGCTTCTCTTAAGTAAAAATCCTCGGTAGGTGCCAACTCAACTATGCCCAACTATGGGCAAAATAGGCATTTGAAGTATTCTTAGGATCTGTGTACGTGAAAACAAGTTATATTTCCAATAGTATTATTTCAGTCTACAAAATGTCAGCATTTGAGATCGGAGCATAGAATAAAATATTGTTTCAACAAAGAATACATATTTTCTCTAAATTTATCATCTCAACAATCGAGCGCCAACGTTTTGCATTACAAGCCAAATCTAGATGATATACGTTGGTGAACACTGAACATAAAAGCCTCCACTGTTAAATAAACTATATGCAGTCATGGGAAAAAGTACAATGGCTTTATGTTTCAGGATATAATAATAATTCCAAAGTCCGAAGTGTAAACCTACTCTTACTAGACATAAGAAATTGTACTTAAATGTACATATATGTCACCAAGAAGATGAATGAGAAAGGGAAAATGAGAGCCTTCATAAGTTACATTCAAGAAAATAGAAAATTGGGCAAAACAGACATTTTATGAATCATATTTATATTACACTTTTTTTTTTTTTATTTCGAGGCTAACGCTTTATTTATGTAAAAAAGTGTCTATCCACCTATAATTTTTTTCTTATCACCTGATAAATCGTTAGGAGGGTTGTGGCTAGTATGGGTTAGGAGCCGACACAATCATTGCTTCCTTTCTCTGCTGTCAGTCAGTTTACTAGGAATACACTGTCTAACATCCACAGTTTTGCAATAAGGTTGTCAGACGGCAGGGTCTTGGCAATCAGTTTGATTCACATGTTGTCTCAATACAAAGCAGAGAAAGGGGAGAGGACTTGTTAGGACTTAAACAGCATTTCTATCTTACAACATCAGGATACAAATTGCTATTATATGCATTAACATAACTTGATTTGTGGAGGTCCAGCTTCCAAGACCACTTGAAATTCCAAGAATAAATGGGCCAAAATAAGGTACCTTCTGAGCTCCTGATTACATCTATGTACAAGGATCTGCACCAAAACCCCAATCAAGAGAAAGGCACTGTTTAGCAGGTCTCTAACCACAAAGCATTGATGAGAAAGTAATGGCATATCCTAGCGGCAAGACATCACTTTCAACTGTGGGAAAACCTCTATAAGATACATATTTCTCTGACACTCACATTTTGGTCAAGTTGTCCAAAAGTATGCAGAAGTAATGAGGGTAGAGAATCTCTTTGATCTGGGTTTCTTTATTAACCATGTAACAAATTGTTACAATAATAGTCCAGTATATGAGTTTCAATTAGTTTTTCTATTAATTTCAATACAACATTTTATTGTAAAGGAATTCTTTCAATGTTTTCTATGCACAATTCTGACTCCGGCACTATTAGTTTTGCCTATTCTCAATTTTTATTGCTTTGTTCCAATATCTGACACCTACTTTAACTACGGTACTTTACAACCCAGCTGTTTACCCCCACTCCTAACTGTGCACATGTACGTCTTTTTTAAAATTTTCTAGTTCCTGCGAGTTTAAGAGCTTTAAAGGTAAGTTCCCAAGAAGGCACTTCTGAGTTACAGAATAAAGAGAGGACCTCGCGGCATTCCTCCCCATTTCTATGAAGGCCTTGAGTTAAGCCCAATAACTCAGCTATATTCGGAACTTTTATAGAAATGAATGGAGAGGACGGACGCAGGAGGCATCCACCTCACAGTCGGCTTGTAACTAGCTATGAGCTAACCTGTAACAAGTACATGCACCCTATTTATACTGTCTCTTGTTTGGTTGTTCATATATCTTTGGTCCGTGTTTTCTATGATACATAGATATGAGCATGTTTTTATTTACTTTTTACTTTTTTTAATATCAGAGAGAGGGTAAAATTCAAAAAATCAAGCGCCACTAAAACAAGTTTTTAAATAATATTCCCCTGTGTATAATGGGAATT
>JAODAL010032283.1:0-47159 GCA_025379985.1 Phyllomedusa bahiana
AAAAAAGAGCTAAAACCTTTTTAAAAAAATACATAAAATCATTTCCCAAAAATCCAGAACGGCGTATATGGGGAATTTGGATATTTAAAATTGCTGGAAATACAGTAATTCAAATTCGAACCCTTTTTCATTGGTCGGCAAAAACCCCAATCAGAATAAAAGCACAGTGAACCTTAAAACCTATGGAGAAGTTTGGACCAACAAATTCAAAGGGGGGACAGTTCAAAAACAGTAAAATACAGAAAAGAGCTGTTTTGGTTGAACACGGGGGCTTTGCTATCTCGAAATCAGAAAAAACGACGGGCCCTTTATAACCATTGAAATTTAAAACCCAATAAAAATCAAAGGCGGACATTCAAAATACGTAAAAATACCTAAAAGAGCAAAATTGTTGAGCTAGCGGGGGCTTGGCCCCCCAAAAACAGAGCGCGAGCAACTTGTCCCATTGTATCTATAAGAGAGGGGGAAATAAAACCCGGGCTTCGCGCCGTGCGCATGGAGATTTTTTAAAAAAAAATCATTTTTATAAAGTAAAATTTTCTCTGAAAAGACGAAACCTTTAAAAAACAAAAAAAAAAATCAATTAAACCCCGAAAAAAGCATTTTCGCCGACCCCGGTGCAAATAAGGAATTGGGGATATAGAAATTTCCCGGGAAATACAGTAATTAAAATTGTTTAAACTCTTCTCATTGGTGGGCATAAACCACCAATCAGAATGGACGACAGGGACCCATTATAACCCTAGGGAGGAGTATTCCCAATCATAAAAAGGGCGGACATTCAAAATACAGAAAAAAGACAGAAAAGAGCGTTTGGTTAGCTAGCGGGGGCTTGGCTGTCCCGGCCCAAATCGAACGCGAGCATTTTTCTAAAGGTTTATGGGAAAAGAAATGCAGAGCGAGCTCTGTTTGGATTGGCTAATTTTAAAAGAGGCGCGGTTTTTTTGGACCAATTTGATAGCGAGCGACGCTCTTTTGGGTTTTCTAATGCAATTGGAATAAAACGTACGGGCCAAAAATAAATGATAAGACTCCAGAAGTTGCCCCATGTGTATAAAAAAATGATCAATAAATTTAATTCAATAATTTTTTTTTATGCTTTTTTTCGTTCCCAAGGATAAATAGTATTGGTGTAACAAAAAAAAGAAAAAAAATGATTTTATTGAATTAATTTTTTTTCTTTACCCCCATTTATTATTCATTTTAATAAAATCGTACAACTTTTTCTCTTTTATTTGATAAGTTGTTACCTATAAGTAAATCTACACATTCTAAAATAGTCTTAAACCTTCATCATACATGTTGTTTTTTCTGAAATGGAATTCTAAGGCCATTCTTATGAGGTGTTGAGGAATACTTGAATATAGGTCAACTACATCCAAACTTAAACCAAAAAAATTTAGGAACCCTAAAAATTTTTTGAAAATTTTTTGTACCGTTTTTGGGGTCTCTTTAAACCCCGCGGTCTGCATAACGTTGTAAGTGGTTTTTCCTCCATTGGTTTAATTTACTCCCTAAACTATTACAGCTTGATAAAATTCGGGGGACGTTTTCCTTGTGGGTTTTTGGGACTCCATAAAATATTGGAACCTTTGTATTTTTTATATTCAGATTATTTTTTTATTTTTCTGTTATGGCTCCTAAAGCTATTCCTTCTTGTAGTAACCTTTCCAATTTACATTGTATCTCTTTAGTTGGATCTTTTTTAAATTTTCGATATGTGGTTTAATCTTCCAACATTTGTAATACACATTTTTTTGTACAGCTCAGCGTCCATGACAACCGTGGAACCCCCCTTGTCAGCCTTCTTTATAATCAAATTTGTATTTTGTTTTAATGCTATAAATTCCTTCCTTGACATATTTTTAGCTTTTATTTTTTCCTTTTTTGTCAAGAGATTTTTTAGGTCTCTTTCCATTATATTTTGAAAATTGTCCATAGCCTGGACTCTTGCTTTAAGGGGATAAAATAGGGGGTTTCCCTCTTTGTGATGGACGCTGACCATTTGCTCTTCCAAAACATCTTCCTCCTGCAATTCTTTTAGTGTTAATACAGATTGCTGTTCTGCAAATAATAAGTCCACATATTCATTTAATAACGACATATTTTTTCTTGTTTTTATTTTGGTGTCCTTAAATTTATCCTTAACCCCCTTTAAAGGGCCACATTTTTTTTTTGTGACCGTTCGTTTTTCCCTCCTCGCCCTTCTGAAACCATAACTTTTTTATTTTTCCACCTACATAGACACATGAGGGCTTTTATTTTGCGGGACAAGTACTTTCTAATGGTGTTATTCACTATACTATAGAATATACTGGGAAACCACCAAAAAATTCCAAGTGGGACAAATTGTGAAAATTTTTTTATTTTCGCCATGTTTGCGGGGGTTTTGCTTTTACGGCGTTCAATCTTCGGTAAATATAATGTTATAATGTTATCTGTATTCTACAGGTTGTTACGCATCCGGCAATACCAAACATGTAGGGTTTCCGTTATGTTTTGGTACCGTAAAAAAAATTCCAAACATTTTCTATTTTTGAAATTTGCGCCACGGCGCTATTTTGTGCGACCCAAAAACTTTTTGTACTAACACCTACGACGTCAGTGAGGGGGCAAATTTTTTTCGGGCTGAAGTGTACTTTTTATCGCTAGCAGTTTGGAATGCATGCGACTTTTTTTGATCATTTTTATTCCATTTTTTTGAGGACGTAAAATGACCAAAAAAAAGCAATTTTGGCGTTTGGAATTTTTTTTCTTCACGGTTTTAGCTTTCGGGATAAAATGATTTTTATATTTTTATAGATCGGACTTTTTCGGACACGGCGATACCAAATATGTGTAACTTTTTTATTATTTTTAATGATTTTATTTTTAAAAAGGGGAAAGGGGGGGGTGAATTTGAACTTTTAATACTTCTTTTTTTTTTTTCTTTTTTTTTTTACTGTAACATTGAGGCCACCTATGGTAAATTGACCACTAGCTGGCGCGATTGTTAATACAACCTAATGCATTGCATAGGCAATGAATTAGGGTGTACAAAGATGGCGGTTTCCCCACTTCCCGCCTGCGGTTTGGAAGTGGGGCAAACCGGGCCCGGGCAGTGACGGGAGCCTTCACAAGGCCCCACCACCATTTCCCGGTCGTCGGATCGTGCCGATGACCGTACCGATCGGTGCCGCGCACCGATCGGCGTTAATTCAGACGCCGCGGCCATCTTTGCCACGGTGTCTGATGGGTAAAACAGCGCCAGCGGGCTGAGCTACTGCCGGGTGTTAGCGGCGATTTGGCGCGAACACCCGGCAGCTGTGCGGGGGGGGGGGGGGGGTTCGCGGCGCGCGTTCCCCCGCAAAGCCCCTTAACGGCCCTGGGACGTACTGATACGCCCAAGGTCGTTAAGGGGTTAAAAAAATGTTTAACAGTTAGCAATCTTGTAAATCGGTTTACATCTAGTATTGTAATGAACAAATGAAAATGGCTGGTGGTCGAAAAATTAAGTCCCTTTTCTAATACTTTATACTGATCTTCTGATAATATTATTAGAGCAAGGACTATAACATTGTTTTTATTTATCGCTTTTATTTCTTCTTTGTTGCTCCCCTTTTTTTTTTGGTTGTTGCGATGTTTTATTCCACCCCTTGTACTTCGTTTTTTTTTCATCCATTTTCTTTTTCTTTTAATGTTTTTGTGTTTTTATTTCTATCTAATAAACTTTCAACTGATGAGTTGTTTGAGTCTGAAGTTCCTGTCTGTGTATGTTCCAACTCAGAGAAACTAACTTCTTTTCTTTCTCTTTTATATCTATTGTTTTGTCTTAGGATCGACCTTGGTTTCCTTTCATTTTTCCATGTATATACTTTATTTTTATAATCCTCAAAATCACGTTGGTATTTAATCTTTTTAGTTTCCATAATTGTCGTTTCTAATTTCGATATATATTTTTTTTTATTTTTTCTAAAGATTTTTTTATAGTTGTCTTCCTCTTCATGTTGTTGTAACTTTTGCGTTATTCCATCTATTTGTGTTTGAATATCTTTCAATTTTTGTTAAAATCCACTATAACCCTTGATTTTTTTGTTGAACAATCTGTCAAACGTTTCCCTTTTGTCCGGGGAACTCCTATAAAATAAAGAGGGTATTTTTTTTATTCTAGCCCCCGTGGGATAAGGGTTTTTCCAGGTATATGTTTAAGGAATTTCGTCCCCCAAAGCTTCATCTCCGTATGGGCTTTCTTAATTGTGAAAGAAACATATCTTTTTATTTTCATTTTAAACAATTATCACAGTTTTGCATTCCAAAAACTTGCGCTAACTTTGCTTCTCTATTCATTCTGTATATTCAAATAATGTTTCACCACAGTGTAAAGTAAAGTTAAAAACACAGTCCTCCTGTAACCCTCCTTGTACGGTAATTACTGATTTTATGGAGCGAAGCATATATTTTTCCGGTGCTTTTTGATGGGTATAGTGAAACCTATAGCGTAGCAAACTGGGAAATGGGGAAAATAGCACAATATGTAATTTTCCTCTCACCGTTTTATTGCGTTTAAACCTTTTCACCGCTTCGCTGCTTGGGTGGAATGCACAGTAATTGATCGCACGGTTCACAGGCTCCCAGTTTCAGGCCCGACATATGCTTCAGTGAATCAAAGTAAGTTGAAACCAGCGAATCTTCTGTATAAAATTCACACCTTTATTTCATCCATAGACACAGGAGGTACAGGGGATTAAACCGACGCGTTTCGGGCGTTTTATATTTTGCCCTTGTTCACGGTATCACAAACATACTTTTACTTCACTTCTTAAATAGGTATAGCGGCGGTACTTACAACACTACGTCATTTCCCCTTTAAAATAAAATACCAAAGTTTAAAATTAAACTGTGGTTTCACATTGAAGCAATCTTACTATAATATTTTTTCAGGTTAGAGCACATACTTGGGATTTTCAATAAATGTATGCAAGATCATTTCTATAATCCATTCCGGATGGGAATCGCGTCTCTAATTCGTATATCCATGACGCTTCCCGCAGGCGTACAATGTGCTGCCAATCACTTCCATTCTCAGGACGTCTTACTTTTTCTATCCCAAACCAACGAAAATCAGACAATGAACTTTCGTGGCACTCAACAAAATGTTTGGTCACTCCTGAGTATGTGCTCTGTCCTTTTTTAATATTAGCTACATGTTCAGAAATACGTACTTTTCCTTTGGGTTTTACCCCCAAATTAAAATATATTGCGGGCCCCATACTTGCACTAATAAAAAAGGGTTTTGTCTGTGTTGAATTTGAATTCTTTTATTTTATGGGTTTTTCTTTTTTTTGTTTTGACCCTCCCAAAATTTCCCCTTTTAAATACTTAAATTTTTCCAAATGTAAACTTTTTTTTGTTGCAGGGAAAAAAAAACCTTTTTAAACCCCTTACCCCCCGAGCCAGTTTTGCCTTTTGACAAGCCATTTTTTGAAATTTTTCTTTGGTCACTTTTGGAGAAAAAACTTTTTTAAACCCTTTTAAAACCAATCCATGTGATTCGGATTTGTTTTCCGTGACACATTGTGTTTTAAAGATAGTAAGAAATTTTTGGGTCCAAAAAAGCTTTTTTATTTGGAAAAATTAAAAAAAAATCTGAAAAATTTGAAAAAATTTACCCAATTTTAAACTTAAAAAAATTTCTGCATGTAAGACAGATATTTTATTCCACTAAAAAAATTTTTTATAACTACCCTTTACCCAAGTTCTGTTAGTTGGGGGTAAATTTTTTTAAATCTTTTTTTTTTTTTTTAACGCATTGGGGGCTTTAAATTTAGTAGTAATTTTAAAAAAATTTTTTAAAAATTTGCAAAACTTTTTTTTAGGAACCAGCCCAGTTTTTAACGTGTTTTTGGATTGCCTGTATGTTAGAACCCCAAAAAAATGCCCTCATCTAAGAAACTCACCCCTTAAAGTATTCAAAACCGCTTTAGGAAGTTTATTAACCCATTGGTTTTCACGGAAAAAAAAAGCAAAGTGGAAAGTAAAAATTTAAAAATTTTATTTTTTTTTGAGTTTTTTCAATTTTTAATCATTTTTTCACAAAAATAGGGTAAATGTGTTCGGGGAAAATACAATTAATATTGATTCCCCCAGATTCTCCTTTTTCAGAGATTTTCCCATAGTGGCCAGTGCATTTTTTGGGCAAAAACCACAACCCCCAAAAATAGGGGGCCCCACCTAGGGGAATCTGGGGTCTCATTTCTTCCCATTTTATTTAGGGCCATTTGGGTTTTTGCGGACACCCTAAGGTTCCAAAAATTTTAAAAATCCCCAAAAAATTTCCCCCATTGGAAACTCCCCCTTAAGGATTTTCCCGGGGGTGTATGAGATATCGCCCCCACAGGTGTGTCACAAAATTTTTTTGGTTGGGCTGTAAAATGTAAAAAAAATTTTTTTTAAATTTCTGCAATTTAGCTAAAAAAGTTTAATTTTTACAAGGAATTGGAAAAAAAAGCACCAAAACCCTTTTTACAAAATTTCTTCCAATTCGGAATACCAAACATGTGGGGTAATCTGCTTTTGGGCGAGGGCGGGGGGGTTTAAAGGGAGGGACGTATTTGGCTTTTGGAAGAGATTTTGGGGGGGCCATGTCGCTTTTTAAAAACCCCCCCAAAAGACCAAACAGGTGAAACCTTCCATAAGCAAACCCTTTTTGGATTCAGAGCCTCATAGAATCATCTAGGGGGTTTTTACTTTTGGGTGGACAGGTGTTACAAATTTGTTTTTTTTTTTGCTTGGGGCTAGAAAAATGAGGGGAAAACGCATTTCCGCCATTGTTTTTTTGGGCTCTTTTTAAAGCTTCGCCGTGCGTATAAATGACAGGATTTTTACTATGGGGGCGGTAAAATTGCAAGGGTATAATTTTATATAGTTTTTTTTTATGTTTTATTATTTTTACACAATAAAAATTTGGTTATAAAAAAAAGGGGTTTTTTTTGTTGTTCTGTTTTGTAGCCAAAAAGTTTTATTTTCTGTATGGGCTGATTCTGGGCTTTGTTTTTTGTGGGATGAGTTGCGTTTTTTTTTGTCCATTATGGGGGGGTTCCCGCTTTGACATTTTTATTAAGGTTTTTGTGAGGCATTTTGAACAAAATACACATTCCGGGTTGTGTTTTTTATTTTTTTTTTTTAACAGGGGTCCCCTGCAGTAAATAATTTCTGGGTTTTTCAGCAGGTCGTACGTTACGCGATACCCAATTTTTTATTTTTTTTTTTTTTACTGCTTTTACACAATAAAAACTTTTTATTCAAAAGGAAAACACTTTTTGATCCCCTAGTCTGAGAGCCATAACTTTTTTTATTTTTCTGGTACGGAGCTGGTAGGGGGCTTGTTTTTTGCGGAAAGAGTTAAGTTTTTTTTGGTAAAATTTTTGGGGGGACAAGTTTTTTGATCAGTTTTAAAATCCGTTTTTTTTGGGAGGGGTGAAAAAATACTGCAATCCTAGTAGTGTTTTTTATTTTTATTTTTACGCGCTCCCCGTGCAGTATCCATACCGTTTAAAACTTTACCTTTTGGGGCGATACGATTACGGGAACCCTATTTATATTTTTTTTTAAATTTTTAAGGGGACTTTAAAAAAAAAAAAAGTGTTTTTATTTTGGGGTTAATAAATTATGCATCGTGCTTCTGAGAGCCATAACTTTTTTTATTTTTCCGTAACAGAGATTTATGGACTTTTTTTTTTTGCGGTGAACTGAAGTTTTAATTGGGTACCCCTTTGGGGGTCTTATGGAATTTTTGATCGCTTTTTATTCCTTTTATGGCTCAGGTGACAAAAATTTCGCAATTCTTTGTTTTTTTTTGTTTTTTTTTTTTACGGCTTTCAAACCCAGGGTTAAATTTAAAAACCCAAATTTTTGGGGGGGGTCGTTACACACCGCGATACCAAATTGGGATTTATTTTTGATCTTTTTTTTGGGCGTTGGGTTTGTAAAAGGGGAAAAAGGGGGGGTGTAGTGTTTTATTTTTTTTTTTGTTTTTTATTTTTTTTTACTTTTTACATTTTTTTTTACTTTTTTTTAAATTTTTTTCACTTTTTTTCTTCTAACAGAATCATAGATTGTTGTTTGAAGGAGGGCCATTTCCAGTACGGTACTGGGTTTTCTGGTCGCCATGCACGGCCGTCACCATGCCACAATGCATTGGGCTGGTGCGTCCTGATGACCCCCGGGGAAATGCCCTTATTCCGAAAGGCCCAAGAGGGAATGGTGCCACATACAGGCGGGAGCCAACGGGAGCGGCAGGGGGAGCTCACTCCCCCTTTTCCCGCGGCTTTATTATCGCACCATGACGGCTGCGGTAATGAAAAAGGGGCCACCCGCGGCCCGGGGGTCCATCGGGGCGGGATTTACCCGGCCCCCGGTTGCGATTTTCCGGGCCAACGCCGATCGCCAGGGGGGATGCATACTTTTATTTTCGGGGAAATCGTTCCCCTAGGGGCGTTCCATACGCCCTATGGGGAAGGGGTTAAATTTATCAAGTCTCTATTTGTTTTTTATCCACGAATTTACTCTTGGTTATATTTTCCTTTTCTTGCTTCTCTCCTACCATATGGGGTTCCTTATCATAATGTTGCCAGTATTTTGTCTCTCTCAAATGTTTTTATTTCTGAAAATTATTTTTATTTTATTAAAATTTTTGGGTATATTTTGTTGAAAAAAAGATTGTGGTTTCAAATTACTTTGATTCACTAGAAAAATGTAACCTAAAATCCTGAATGATTTTAGATGGCTCAGCTGCAGTAAAAGCGGGGGCACCGAGTTACATCGGTGGTCACTCAGGGGGTGAAAAAAAGTCATTAAAATGGGAAAGGTCTCGGGGTAGCCCCAGGGTAAGGGGGCCCCCCGGGCTGATTTTGTCTGTTTCGGGGCGGGGTTTGCGTTTATTGCCTTTTAATCGGCGGGTAATATCTTCCATTGTTTTTCCTTTTGGGAAATTGGGATCGTGATTTTTCCCCAGTGCTACCCTTCTTTTTGGCAATTAAAGAAAAATTGACATCCAATACTTAAGGGATTTGAGACTCACATTGTGTAGGAGGCTGAAAATCTTTCTCTGAAAACCGGCGTCAAATCCTTGTCTCACAGGCACCAATTATCCATCCACTTCATCATGTGAACCTGCCCGAAGGATAGATAGTGCGGCGACAGTGATGCGGGCGCTGCAGCTTTGGTTTTTACATTCCACAGTTTTGTGAGTAAATCTGGTGTTTACCTGCAAATTTGTGCAGCTATTTAACAGTCAATTCAAAATTGTTGTATATACCCCGGGAAAAAATCCCCTTTTAAAGGGTGTGATCCTAACAAATGAATTCAGCAACGCCCGGACACTGTTAGGCCGTGTCACACGGGTTTTTTTTTCCCACGATTTTTGAGCCGACTGACTCTCAAATCCCCGTGAATAAGGGCGGGGGGCGGGGCGGGGCTGGGCGCGGCGGGGGCCGCTACTCGGGGCCCCAAAAAAATGCTTGTTTTACGGGGGCCCGGCCCGGCCCTAAAAATGTGCATGTCACTTTCTCCCCCCGGCCCGGGTTCGCCGAGTGGGGGGGAGCGACGGAATCCATTTCCTATGAAGGGATGGATTACCCTAATGAAAAGGGGCGATAGCGTACCAAACCGTGCCCAATAAGGATCCAGCGTGAACGAGGCCTTACTGTGTAGGAACGTAGGCTTTTAACAAGGGGAGAGGTAACATTCATTTCCAGGAGGAATAACAGAGGAATAGCGCAATATTGAATTTAGTAATAGAAGATTTTTGAGAATTGTTATTTCATGGGGGAAAAAATAGCATTTTCTAAGAGTCAGAAGGTGTCACAGGTTCTCTTCAATTGATATGTATTTTGGTTGCAAATACAATTTTAAAGTTTTTTGCATAGTCTGCAGGGTGATGATATTCTGTAGACAAACAATGTAGAAGTAGTATTTAATTACTATGTGGAATGCTCACTACATGCTGCTATTATTGACTATGTTGGTGCATAGTGGTAGCCTACATTTGTCTTGGCTAAAAGAGCAAGTGTACCCCCAGTCCTTGACCATATGATTAGGTGTTTAATTTCTAATCTATTTTATGCTGGTTTCTTATGTAATATTAGTGAGTTTTACATATTTAAAAGGTGTGATAAAGTAAAGCAGAATCCATCACGACACATTGTTTTGCAATGGCTCGTTTTTTCATGAGGGCTGGTGAGGTTTGTGTGCCAGGGCTGCTTTTTGGTCCCAGTCCGGCCCTGCCAGCAGCTCTATGCTGGCCTGGCAGTGAAAAGCTTGGTTTATCTAAAGTAAACAGCACTAATTACAGGTTGTTTAAAGCCCCCTAAAATTTGTTCAGATCAGATAAAAACTCCTGCTAGTAGTTTCAGAGAGCTTCTGAGCTAATCTGAACTAATTATCAACTGAAAACACAGAGTTGAACACACAGAGTTGAATGCACAGAGCTCATATGCTAATTACAGACAGTCTGACCAGGAAGTGACAGTAAAGCTGCATTATTCATTCATTCATCTATGAAACTCTGTGGGG
This sequence comes from Phyllomedusa bahiana, assembly GCA_025379985.1. NCBI lineage: Eukaryota > Metazoa > Chordata > Amphibia > Anura > Hylidae > Phyllomedusa > Phyllomedusa bahiana. The sequence continues at coordinate 10,552 of JAODAL010032283.1, forward strand.
AGACAACCCCTTTAAGGAATATATCCAAGGGTGTAGAGAGTATATCGACCCCACAGATGTTTCACAGATTTTTTTGCTTTAGGCTGTAAAATTACAACTTCAATTTTTTCCAATAATATGCAGTTTTAGCTGGAAATATTTCATTTTCACAAGGAATCCTGGGAAAAAAGCCCCCTTAAATGTGTAATGCATTACCCTATATGTGGTTGTAAACTGCTGTTTGGGCGCATGGCAAAGCTTACAAGGGAAAAAGTGCTATTTGGCTTTTGGAATGCAGATTTTGGTGGGTGCCATGTTCCATTTATAAAGCCCTCAAAGTACCAGAACAGGTAAAACCTTCCTGAAGTCACCACATTTTGGACATAGCACCTCTCTGGGAATCCATCTCGGGGTGTATTGTGCATTTTGGGCCCACAGTGTTTTTTAGCATTGAATCGTGAAAATGGGAACAATATCAGCAATTCCGTCATTGTTTTTTGGGTTTCATTTTACAGCGTTCGCCGTGCGGTATAAGTGACAGGATAACTTTACTATGTAGGTTGCTACAATTACAACAATGTAAATTTTACACACCCTTTACGCTGTTGCTGTGTAAATTTACGTCTCAGGGCATGGAGGGGTAAAATCCTAAGGCAGCACCATGGAATACCTTTTTGATGGCTTGCTAACACATACTGGCAATGTTGGACCAAAACTTAATGTGAAAGGTCACTTATTTCACACTTGGATAAATGATACAACAGATGAACTGCAGTGAATTCAAGTTGTATTTCCATCTCAGACATTTATGGCTAACAAAAGAATAAACCATCAAGGTGTGTGTCTGATATCTGGGACCCATACCTATGTTGAGAATAGGCCCCTGAAAGGTTTTGTGCAGGAGAGCGAGGATGCTGTGCTTATTTGGCACTTTCCTCTCATTTTAATGGGAGTTTTACTGAGCACACTGCTGTATTCAGGACTCACATAACACAGAATGGAGTGTTAATTATGGTGCTGGAAAAGAGAATGAGGAGCACCCGTGGTGCAGTATATCTAAAAGAATAATATACAATGAGAAGCTTCTCACCTTTTTGTGTTGTACAACAGAGACCTGATATCGGTATACTAGTAGCCAGCCAGCTACGCTGCTATCCTTCACACTGGTGAGGATTTCCAGGTTAGAAACTGAAAAATAAAATAAAATTGGAATAAAAACCTATCAAAAAATCACATATATCCCAGAATGGTGCCAATAAAAACTACACTTTAGCCTGCAAAAAATGAGCCTTGCCTCAGGTCCATATGTGGAAAACCAAAAAAGTTGTTGGTCGCAGAAAATGGTGCTGCAGCGCAAATTTAGGAAATAGATTGTTTTTTTTTTAAGTATTAATACATAATTAAATCCCTAGACATTCGGTATCGGCAGAATTTTACCCACCTGCAGAATACAGTTGACACCTCAAATATACCAAATAATGAACTCCATAAAAAAGAAACCCCTAAAAAATGGCGCAGTTACGTTTTTGTTTTTTTTCATTCCCTCCACATAGAATTTTTTTCCTTGGTTTCCCAGTACATTGCATGGCACTGTCAATGGCACTGTTGAAAAGAACATTTTGTCCCGCAAAAAACAAGCCCTCATATGTTTATGTAAATGGAAAATAATATTATGTGGGTCTTGGAAGCTGGGGAGGAAAAAAACTATTGCAACAAAAACAAAGGGGATTATAGAGTCTGTCTACAGATGGGTGGAGGAGATCCTAACTTTCTTCCTCAGGAGTATAGCTCTTATGTATAAAGGAAACATAAAAGGTGAATACAGCTTGCTGCTTGGCCAGAATTTAGAAAAAAAAATTTAAATTAGTCTAACACTATAAAAACAAATTGTTTAAAATTCTGCCTCTATGGATAAATGTGGACTGTAGTTTCCAAGGTCGTCTTTGAGTGTAGAGCTCTGATACTGCAAATTTCATTAGTCTGCCTTCTCATTTTCAGTTAGGTGAGGGGAGGATTATGTGGGCTGTGGACTCTGTGCTGGAGAACAAGAGAAAGACCTTGACTCAGACATGAATGGATGAAAGAATTGGTCCTTACTGCCGGACAGAGGCTCCATTAGAAGGGAGACAGTGTGATTTGGGAATGCATTGAGACAGGCCACTATCGTGACCTATATGGGGCATCGACACTGCAACCTACTCTGCCATTGACAAAAACTGACCCCCCCCCCCCCTCTTATATGTTGCCGCTTGTTGATTTACCCTTGTGGCTTAACTATCTTGCAGGAATTAAGATACTTTTGGACCATTTACCTTTGGGCGGTGTACTTGGTTTATTACATTTTTGTGTGATATTTTTGGTGATATTTTTTAGTTTTGTTTTTTTTTTTATTCAAGGTTTTAGAATGATTTATTTACAGTAAAATTGATATAGAATTTGTCTCTTGAATGCCGTTCTGCAGATTTTTTATTGCATATGTTTGTTCTTAACTCCATTTATGTTTTTTGTCTTTTCTTCACCCAAGATCCATAATTTTTATATGTTTCCAATGATGTGGGCGTATGATGGTTGATGTTTGCTGGGCACGCTATATTTTTAATGTTACATGCATCATAATGTAGAAGGGAGCAAAACAAATATTTTTATTGCACAATTTTTTTTGGGGGGGGGCGGTTGTTTTCATGAAATTTATCATGCAGAATAAAGGACATGCTATCTTTATTCTCAGGGTCAGTACAATACCATCTATACTAAATTCACATAGTTTTTGTTATGTTTTAACTGCTTTTTTACAACATTTGAGCTGTGTGGCTTTTTTTTTCTGATGTAATGCCTAGCTTTTATTGTTACCAATTTGGACTGTATGAGACTTTATCACTTTTATACATTTTTTACTGAAGGTAGGATGAACCAAAAAAAACCCCAATTCTGGCATTGGCTATTTTAATGCCATGCAGGATAAGTAAGTTGATATTGTACTAGATCGGAGTTTTACAGACATTACAATGCCATTTACGCTATTTTTAAAATATTTTGTAAATGGGGAAAAGGTTAGATATTTTTGGAAACTTTTTTTTTTTTCACTTTTTAAAATAAATTTTAATCCCCCTAGAGGACTTGAGCACTTGATTACTCGATCGCTTGTATCATGTATTGCAGTATATAGTGATTGCACTGAGTTCCTATTACACCTTCTATCATCCCAATGGCACACAGCAATCATGTTGGGGGGGGGGGGTTAGCGATCAGGTGACAGCAGCTCGTTCGAACTACTTGCATTCTGAGGCCACACCAACCACAGCATCTAGGCCACTGGTGTCAAACTGCGGCCCTCCAGCCGTTGGGAAACTTAAACTCCCATCATGTATTTATATAATCGATAACAGTGGGCATGAGGGGAGTTGTAGTTACCCAATAGCTGGAGGGCCACAGTTTGACACCCCTGAATTAGGCAGATCAGTGATCAGGATCGGAATGGTCTCTGATCCTGGCTCCAGTAGGTGTCAGCTGTAATTAATCCTCGGCAGGCACTGGGTATGGAGCGGGCTCAGCTGCTAAACCTGCTACATCCTATTTTAGTTTTGTAAACTTGTACTGGTATCTCATGGTGTGCTAAGGGGTAATAACGAAAATGCATACTTTTTTTTTTTAAACTACGCATTTTTTTGCATAATAATTTAGCTGTTTCTACATTTATGGTTGTATTTTCGCCCTGAATCTGTATCTTTGTGTGTCAGGTTCCTATAAGGTATCAGGATGTCACTGTCCATCTCTCCATGGAGGAGTGGGAGTATTTAGAAGAACATATGCATCTATATAAAGACGCCATCATGGAGAGCCACCAACAGCTTATATCACTGAGTAAGAGGAGACGTTCCTTGACTAAGGTGTAGAGCTGTTTCGTAGGTCACCTAGAAATCACTATGCTGGCTTTTTCTACAGAGGATTCCAATATCAAGAACACAACAGAGGAATTTCCCATAAATCTTACACAGAATTATCAAGAGGAAGATTGTGAAGTCCTAGAGGATTATCAGGAAGATGGAGCAGAGGCCTCACCAAATGCTGTACGTGATCTTGATCTGCCTCAGTTCGGCTTTATAGTGCGATCATGGTATTTATTTCTATTTGTTCTGTATGTTGGTTATTAGGCTGAATATTTGACTGATCTTAAAGATGAAGTTGTGACAAGTGACGAAGAAATATATGAAGTAGTCATTCAGCAGTGTAAGGAGGAGGACATTTCAGATATCAGCATAGGTAAGTGGCAACCAGTACATGAAAATGGTCATATTCTCAATGATTTGTGTCCACAGCTTTTACTTCAAGGGTTGTTCCTACCATGGATTTCGATGACATATCAATAGTATATGCCTAGTCTGATTGGTGAAGGTCTGAAGGGTGGGACCAGCACTTATTTTGGGAATGGGCCCCCCAAAGAATTGGTTCAGAATAGAGAGCCAGTCTTGCTTGCGCATGACTCTCCATTCTATTCCAGATACAGGGGAGCGGCGTATTCGGTGGAACTCAGATCTCCCATAGAACAGAGAGGAGAGTTGTGCACAAGCGGGACCAGCTCTCTATTCTGAACCAATACTTTCAGGGACCCATTCCCAGGACAGGTGTGTGTCCTAGAGGTGGGACCCACACCTATTCAAATTAAATGGCATATCCTATCGATATTTCACCAAAATCTGTGGTGGAAATACCCTTTTAAGCTGGTGATGTGCATTAGATTCATGTTGGCTGACCTACCAATCATATAATGAATATGGGTCTTCAGGATGACAGATATTTTAATTGCTGGATTTTAATGAGTAATCCTTTTGTTATTGGGTAGATAAACCATCACTACGTGACTCTGGTGCAGCTTACTCCCTTTCTCTCTTTTCTGTCCATGTTAGAGGCGTAACTTCAAGCTCTGGGGCCCTGGTGCAAAAAGTGAAATGGGGCCCCCTAGCTCCCATGCACCATCTGCAATACTGTTGTTTTCTTATGTGGCAGAAGAGCTTTTGGGCCCCCTCAGGCTGCAGGGCCCGGTAGCGACTTCTACCGCTGCACCCCCTGGAGCTACGCCCCTGTATACATAGCTGAACTAGCCTGCATGTGGTCGGCAGCTATCTAATGTGTAGTGCCGCACTTTGGATTCAGGTCAAATTTGATCCAAAATCCAGACTTCATTTCTGGTAATTTTTGGCATAAAATTAACCTTAACACTCAGGGTTATGGTTAGGATTTAGTTTTACTCATTTTGAATGGGTTATTTCTCCTGTTCCTAGGCACTTCTAGTCCTGTGGCACAGTTGCTCTGATCTCACTTCTGGCCCAGTACTTCACTAGGGTTACTTATGTGACGTTGGCCCAGAAGTGACGTCAGATGGTAGTGACATTGGAGCAACAATGCTACAGGACAGTAAGCAATAGGGAAACCGGTACATAAACTCATTCAGAACCGGTTATAAAGAAACTCTAACCCCTATTAGGGTTAGGGATATGGACACTATTAGGGCTAGGTTTAGGGTTGGAGACTAAAAAATATTTTGAACTGGTTTGGTCTGAGCAGGGGCATATTCATAGTTATATAGTTTGAAAGGCCGAAAAATACAGTTTTGCATATTGTACTATATTGTTCATCCAGAGGAAGGCAGGTAGAAGCCATTTGTCCTCACTTTAGGGAAAAAATTCCTTCCGGACTCCAATCTGGCAATCAGAATAAATCCCCGGAGCAACGACCCTTCTTCAAAAATCCTCGTCACTATAACTTTTTATATTACACACTACCATGAAAAGTTCCTCTGGCAGAGTTCCACGGTCTTACTTCTCTTACAGTAAATAATCACTTTCTATGTTTCTATGTTTATGGAATATCTTTCGTTCCTCAAGACGTAGAGGATGCCCCTTGTTCTAGATACAATCCTGGTTATAAATAGATCTTGGGAGAGATCTCTATATTGAACTTCGATATATTTATTCATTAGAATCCCGATCCAGTCTAGCACTGACTTCCTCATAGAAGCTGATGAGGTTAGTCTGACAGGACCGATCCTTCATAAACCCATGCTGGAACGAAGTTATACATTTATTTTCAGTGAGATACCCCAGGATAGTATCTCTTAGAAAACCTTCAAAAATTGTCTCTTCACCCGTGGCTACACAGTTAGGGTATGTTCACACGGCTTATTCGGGTGTACAGTACGTGCTCCAATACGCCAGGTGTTTTGGAAGCACGTGCTGATCAGCACGTATTCCCAACGTCGGGTGGGGGGCGGGGGGGTTGCGTGTCACCCGCCATGCATTGTCAGTGGTGCGCAGGCGCTGCAAATAAATCACGTCACTTCTCTCCCCGGGCATACAATACTATCGGGAGACGAGGCGTAGTTCATAGTTCTCTATGAGAGCTATTAATTACCGTGATTGCAGCGTGCATTTCACCGAGTATAAAGTGCAATATGTGTCGAAATGCGCATGCATTACCAAAAAATAAACGTGTAAATACCCTTAATGTGAAACTGGAACTTGGAAGGGTGTTGCAGGAAAATTTTTTTATTTTTTTTTAATACTTTTTTTAAGGGGGGGGGGGGGGGGGGGGGGGGGGGGGGGGGGGGGGGGGGGGGGGGGGGGGGGGGGGGGGTTTTTTTTTTTTTTTTTTCTTTTTTTTTTTACTCGCCTTTTGGCCCCATTTTTTTTTTTTTTTTTTTTTTTTTTCCTCTTGGCAGGGTCCAGGCGCACTTCAAAAAATAATCACTTTCTTGGTTTATTTTAAATACTTTCGGGAAAACGAGCGTTTAGTTCATGGGTTTTAACTTGGAGAGACTTTAAATTACCGTAATTTGACGTCAGCTCACGATTTTTAAAGTGATATTGTCTAAAATCCCCATCCCCCTTAACGAATATAATTTTTTAAATACCCCAATGTAACCCTTGAAAAATTAAGTGTTTGCCAAGGAAAAGTTAGGATGTTCACACGGCTTAATTCGGGACAAATACGGCCCCCAATACGCCGGTGTTTTGGGCGCCGGGGCTGTAGCCGGGGGATTAAAACAGGGGGGGTCTTCCCGCCCCTTTCATTGTCAGCGGGGCGAAGCCCCTAAAGTAAATCAATATCACCCCCCGGGCCTTCTCCCGGGGAGAGGGCGTAATCCCTAGTTCTCTAAAGAGACATTAATTACCGTAATGAATGGCCCGGTTAATCGGCCGAATTGGGGCACTTCGCTTAAAATTTCGGGAAATACCCCTTTTGAAACCTGTGAACAATGTTGCTTAGATGCCGACTTCTTGGACATTTATAGTCAATGGGCGGTCGTCATCTCGTTGTACAGGTGGTGTTATTTTTTTCTCTTGGCTGTTTTTTGTAATGTCGTCTTTTTCTATGCGTTGGACAACCCCTTTAAATGTTTCCTTAAATAATTGAAAGTATCAGAGTTGTAAAAGAAGAATTTTTGACCCGAGCTTTATATAGGAGTATTCAGTATCTACTAGTGCTTTCTAAAACAATTTTATTACATTTGTTTTTATTTCTAACAGATGAATGCAATCAAAACCTGGAGGGAAATCTCCTTTTAGCTCCAGATTATCCAGTAGAATATACAGACACTTATGGAGCACACTGTATTTCCACAAATATTCCCTCAGCCCATCACAGCAGAGATCTGACTCCCGGTCCCATCAATTACAAGGGCCCTTCATCTAATCAGTCACAGAATGATCAACAAGTTACAGGTCACAGAGGAGGTAAAATATTTACTTGTTCTGAATGTGGGAAACATTTTAAGACTATAATCAATTTTTCTGCACATATGAGAATTCACAGGAACGAGAAGCCGTTTTCCTGTTCCGAATGCGGGAAATGTTTTAACCATAAGTCGGATCTTGTTAGGCATGAAAGAATTCACACAGGGGTGAAACCATTTTTATGTTCAGAATGCGGGAGATGTTTTACCGTAAAATCACATCTTGTTGACCATCAGAAAATTCATACAGGGGTGAAGCCATATTCCTGTACAGAATGTGGAAAATCTTTTACCAGGAAGTCACATGTTGTTAGACATCAGCGAATTCACACAGGGGAGAAACCATTCTCATGTGCAGAATGTGGGAAAGGTTTTAGCATAAAATCACACCTTGTCGGACATCAAAGAACTCACACAGGAGAGAAGCCATTTTCATGCCCAGACTGTGGGAAATGTTTTACTTTTAAAGCACAGCTGGTTGGACATCGGAGAACTCACACAGAGGAGAAGCCTTATTCATGTCCAGATTGTGAAAAATGTTTTACTCAGAAATCGGCTCTTGTTAAACATCAAAAACATCATAGTGCTGAAGCTGTTTGTATGTTCAGACTGTAGGATTAAGTCTAGCAAAATAAAAAGAAAGAAATCCAACAATTCTTCCCTTAATATTCCCTAATTCTGTGGTTTTATGTAATCTTAAATGGAATGAAAACTTAAGAAATATTTAAAGAATCATTCGGTGTGTGTATAAGGAGATGAGCAAATTCCTCTGCTTTTCTCATTAATTTCTAATCAGACCATGTCATCGTAAGTAGTAACATCAGAAGGTTTCCCTCCACTGCTCTGTCTACAGTAAGGTAACAGATGCACCACACCCTACCGCTTTAAGGTATACACAAAAGGATCGTTCATTGGATATGATTTTGAAGGGGTTTTTCTCTTCACAGCCAGCTTCAGACTGCCAGTGTCTGTTCAATACTGTGGACATTTCAGCTCTTCCTATTAGAGGGATATTGTTGATGGAGGGAGTTTTAACCGCAGGACACAAGGCTACAGATCTCTAAAGGGTTAAAGTTTGTCAGTGAGAAAGAAACAAGCTCCTGTGCTGCTAAGACACAGCAAGGAGTGACATCTGCTAGAGCAGAGAGGTAGTCGGTGACCTAGAAATGTTTCCGTACACAAGCAGCAGAGAATAAATGCTCTAACTCTGAAATTAAGCAAAATCGGAACTTTAATGTATTTGGTAAGTCTTTATTTACCTTTGCCTATCTGTTTAAAGATAGTCAATAAAATGGTAATACCCCTTTAAAGGGGTGTTCCTACCATAGACTATGAGTCTGATTACAGTGGCCGTGTTTAGCTGTACTCTGAACTCCCATAAAAACATAATGGGGAGACCGGCTCTTCATTCTGCTTTGTAACTTTTGGTGTCCGCTTCCCAGAATAGGTGCTAGTCTCAAAACTTGAACCTGCACCTATCAGACTTTGATCAAAGTCTATAGTGCAAACACACCTTTAAGAAACAACAATCTTTATAACTGATTGATGACACATGAATGCCTGAAAATAAGTTGTCCATGTTTAAAATTCTCATCTGATATTTGGAAGAAAACACTTTTGTCCCTGAGCAATCGTTCAGAAACAGTGGGCCTTATTTATTAAATCTATCTGCTAGTAAGGCCGGCTTCATTGTCCATTGCAACCAATCAGAGCTCCGCTTTCATTTTTTAAACTGTTTTGGCAAAATGAAAGCTGAGCTCCGATTGGTTGTTATCCGCAACTAGGAAAGTTTTGATAAATGAGGCCTATTGTTTCCAGAAAGTTATTTTGTCCTTCACTCTAAAACGGTCATTTGGTCATGTGTGGCCACTTTGAACAAATGTAATTACCAATAAAATGTTCATGGCTTTGTTAGCAAAATGATTGTACACCAGGCGATCATTTCTTCATCAGTTATTCTACCATCAACCTACTTCTCCCTAATGTGTATGACCACCTTTGGTTTCTCCGCAGTCAGCTGCCTGCTAAAAATGTTCTTTGCAAGATCAATGCAAAATTACTGAACATTGTTCACAGTAATAAACGGAATAGTGTTTATGTGTACAGAGTAGAAAGCAATGCAGTAGCTTTATAGGAGAATTGAGAGTGGGGATTTGACACCTGCACCAACCTCCTAACCAGTATAAACTCATATATTGCAAATGGACATTACATTTTTCTGTTATCTCATGAAGCATATGAGACTGGTTGACCTTTTCTTTTATTATACTACATTGCCTAACGGCAGTCAATATTTGGGAGGGTCCTCTACTGTAAAAATGAGCAAAAATTTAAGTGTATAGTAAATCTAACCACTCTCTACAAACAGCTTCTTTTTGTCCTGTTTTGCTTTGCTAAGTCACCCCACATTGTGTTAAATTAAAAACTGATGCAAGTTTACCCCATTATGGCACAAGTAGCACTGCCTAACCACATTGTGCCATATAGTTATGGCACACAAACTGCGCCTATGCCATCACTATATGCACTTTAATATAAATAAACCAAGAAAAACTGAGTCATATCTCCTATATAAAATACATTTTACTTTATAAAAAATAATTACACATGCACAAGAGGAAACCAACAAAAAAACAAGCAATGGTGCAAATTAGTATAGAGTTACATATATCTCTTTCAAAGACAAAAAGTATATTTTATTGCCCACAGAGTGGTTTCTTGATAAAATTTTGTACTCCTATATAACCCGAATCGGGTAGTATCAGACAAATGTCAGCTGTGTATAGAACCCAATGAAAAATCTATAAGGCCAAACAGAATCTATAACCAGAAAGTCATTAATTTCCTGTAAGGTAGTAAAAAAAGGACTACTATCCTCTACCCTATCCACTCAAAATCACTAATCATACCCCAATAAGGCCAAATATTGCCACACAAATCACAGGCTATTACAGATATCCAAATAAGTTCAATAAAGTATTACCCACATTTAGAGGCGTATGGCCTATTGAGAGGACAGTGCTGTAATGCCCCAATAATCTATATATATTACTGATGGGGACACCAGAGATTCCCGTAGTATGTTTGTAGAGTTCCGAATTAGAAAGCAATAATAGGCCTGGGGAAGAACAAACTCACGCATACACAGAGATTGTGTATCCAGTGGATGTATTCCGAAGTTTATTACAACGTGTTCAGTATTTAAGGCATTTTTCTGGCTACATGCCCAGATATCATAATATTAATAGTTTTCAATTAGTGTCATACAAGATATAGAAGAACATAAAACTTGTGTAATATGCCAGCTGAACATTCTCAAAGGGGCCCAGTAGGTGAGATAAGAAGTTGGACATTCTCTCAAAGGGGCCCAGTAGGTGAGATAAGAAGTTGGACATTCTCTCAAAGGGGCCCAGTAGGTGAGATAAGAAGTTGGACATTCTCTCAAAGGGATAACAAGTCTTCCTAACGTATGCAAATTCCATGTACAACTAGGAGATATCTCTCAACCCTGCACTTACATTTCTGGCTTCTAATATTGCAGTCTAATATGCCTTTATATAAGTGAATAACACAAAATGGAAGACTGATACAAGATGGAGGATAAAGACAGAGGATGATTCTTAACATTACCTTGATCCCTGGTCATCCGACAAAGCAGACCAAATTACATCGGTTTTTAATTGTCGCCGGACCCTGCCCCGCTTCTGGAGATCTGACTCTGATGCGCACAAACCGGAGTGCACACTTCTGGCCATGTGTAAGAGTCTTCAATAGATGCCGGAATTGGGCAAAGGAACCCGGTCCAGGAGCGCCGCAAGCGCACTGTAATGTAGCAGGGGCTTAACCCTCCTGTCGTTAAGACTGGAGATACGGTTTCTATCCATTAGGGTTATATAATGCCTTTGTATGCCATTGTCAGCAGTATAGAAGATGATTACCATGCCTAACCTGCCACCCCTCCCCCGAAGAAGAACATTTTATATTGTCCCATTGAAAAATCTGATTAGTTCTGTTATACCAACAAGCTCTTAACAGCTACACCGACAGCAATATGAATGTTGTGGCTTTCTAAAGGTAGGTATACAAAATGCTCACTGCCACCTCATACAAAGATGTAATAGTCTTCATACAAATAACTCCTTACCACATTTGGTGAGGTTCCACCATTAAAGCCATCTGTTGGATGGCTTCTGCAGTCAGACCCCATAAATCCAAAATTTGCCAAAAGAATTTGCATAAAATGATAATCTTAACAGTTTTAAACCTACAACCTTTTCTTCTGGTCCAGAAACAGAAAGTCTTGATATGGGCAGGTGTGTGTTATTTATTAGATGCCTTTAGATTATATTGAGGAAATTAAGTTATTAGTGAAAGAGATGCAATACACATTTTGCCACATGTATGAAAACTGTCTAGGTCTAAAACTCACTTTGTTGCCAATAGCAACGAAGCAGATCTCCACTTTCATTTCATATAGTGCTCTGTAAAAAGGAGAGGGGCACTCTGGTTGCTATGGGCAACAAAGTGAGCTTTAGACCTAGACCGTTTTCATACATGTGGCCCAGTGTGTGTATAAAAACTTCTTTTAAAACCTATCCAAACAGGGAATTACAAGTTGTGTGATAAAATAATTAGTAACATCCTGTGATTACAGCAGCCTCTGCACGGTTTTAGGGAGGCAATTTCCCTCTTCTGTGTGAGAGGGCAATTACCGCAGCAGTGTACTGATAGGGCAGAAGGTCGAAGTGGTAAATGAATTGTGAACTAGCAGGCGTTTTAGAAGATGCTAATTATGACAGCTTCCTAGTAATTTGGAATGGTGAAAAGTGCTGCAGCACAAATATGGTTGCCCTTTCAAAGGAAACGCTTCAAAAGGAACTGTACATGAGAATTAGCTAAGCTACATAACAATTTGAAAATGCCGCCCAAAATCTGACAGCATTTTCACATCGTTAGATCACACCGCCCCCTCCCCCTCCACAAACCAGCGGACGGATTCCCGGCAGCCCAGTACTTGGGCTTCACAGGAATCTGACGGCAGTCAAGCAGGATATACAACATGTTCTATATTCCGCCAGGTTTTGGCAACCCTCTGTATGGATTTACTAATGAATGCTATGCAGCGCTGGGTAGAGCTGTGCAGACACAGCCTTAGGGCATGTTCACACGACGGGTTTGGGTGCGGGTTCAGCTGCGGCCGAAACCTCGTCCTAACCTCGCGTCTCCCGATGCGGGTTTGCGGCTGGGCGCTGGGCGTGGTCTCGGCGCGGGTGGGACGTGGCTTGGGGAGAGGGTTTGCCCCCATGCAAATTAATAGGCAGGGGGCAAACCGCGGCACGAGCTGGCCGCGCACCATCTGCGGCAACACCCGCGTCGACGCCCGCGGCAACACCGCCGAGCTGAGAACTCCGTCAAGAATTGACAGGAGAGTTCTCACACACGCGCGGCAAGGCCACGGCCCCACAGCCGCGGCCAAACCCGCAGCGTGTGAATATTAACGCGGTTTCCAATAGGAAACCATGTTAATAAACTAGGTGCGATTTGGCCGCCGAAACCGCATCGGAACCCGCGGCCGTAACCGCAGCCAAACCCACCGTGTGAACAGGGCCTTAGAGGGAAATAATTCATTTTAATTATTTACTAGGGATATGCATTAAAATCTCAAAGGTGTATTAAAAAATTTAACTGGGAAGTCTTCAATACCAGATGCATCAAGGAGTTAACACAACATGTCAGCCCAGTGTCAATCATTTTTTACGTCAACACAAGTTACAGGAAGATAAAATGTATGAATGCCACCAATACAATACAAAATTATAATATTTTTTATAGATATAAATCTATTTAATTAGGAAGAATTGTTCATTTTAAAACATCTTTTAATGAAAATTGTATTTCACTTCCATTTAATTCTATCTAGACAATGTCAAGGTTGGAAATGACTTCAATTAAATGAAAATGTCTGTCAGCGGAATATTTGCATAGGCACACACAATTCAATTTTCTCAATGGGGTTTGTGAAAGGGTAAGGCTAAGACTTGCATAACTAATTGTGCAACATGAAAATTGCAATGTTGCTTTGTGACTTTGCATCTAATGATTGTCAATATGCTCACATTGGGACCTGGGATCTAAAGCAAGCACAACACATTTGTCACCACCAAAGATCCAACTGGTTTAGATTTTTTCACACATTGACTTTCCTATAAGTTTCATGGGACTGGCCTATTTGCAATTTCTTTTTACAGCTAAATCACAACTTTACCTTAGTGAGGTGACAGCAAGTTGCCAATAAATATTACTAATCATTGTTCATTACACTACTTGTATTCCACCTGATATTGCTCGACCAAAGTCATTGTGTAGCGATTGCGTATATCTGGCCATCTTTTGGCCCGTTGAGTATCTGAGGCAGCAGAGGTTGTGAGTTAAATTAAAATCTCAAAATACTAAAATAAAAAGCTTTTTCCAAAATGTTTCAGTCTTTTGTTTTTTTTTTAGAAATAAAAGTTACCCATATTACAAATTGCCAAATAGATAACTTTACAAGAGGTTCTAACCATGATACAAAGAGCAGTTGGAGGCCCTAGTGCACAACTGTGCAGGGGGAAAGACCAAGTAAATTCTCTAGTTTGAAAAATGACTGCCTGACAGGTCTTCATTTGGCTGCTTTATTGAATAGTCCCACAAGATACCAATCTAATCTTCAACCACAAAGAATGAAAGTCTCAATCTCTGCCTAGAAGGCAAGCATCTCAAAGATAAAGCCCTATCTGGGTCTGGCCAGAAAAAGAAAAATATTAGACATTAGAGGATGGTTGGAGAAAATGTTATGGACAGACATATCTAAATTTGAGGCATTTGGATCAAGGAAAAGAACATTTGTGAGATGCAGAAGAAATGAAGATTCTGCAAGACTGCTTGATGCCATCTGTCAAGCATGAAGAAGAAAATGTGATGCTCTAAAGTGAAATGGAAAGATTTACTTAAAAATAGGCTATCAGTCAGAGTCAGGACATATCCTTCAGGTAGCTCTTCACTGGAGCCAGTTTCATCCAAAATGACTATGACCCAAAGCACTGCTACAGATCATGTAAGACCTGTTTCACAAAGGAGTACGTTTTTCTCTAGCGGATGAACTAGCGCAATGATCATATGTCAACCTTATCGGTCATCACTGTACACTGTTTTTGTAGTATTTTTCTATGTAGAGTTGCCTGAGATACAGCAATGACTACATTTACTACAGTGTTTTGTATGCTTTCCCAGCTCTTGTCTGTAGCTAGTCAAGCTTGCAGCCCAAAAACTGTCTACAAGCAGGTAAAAAAAAATAGGCTAACGTCAACATTTGTACAACTTCTGTTCTAGGCTGCAGTACCTAGTTTTTAATTAAGAGTTCAATGGAATTCTTCCATTAAACAAACTAGACTTTTCCTTGGAATTTATCTCTCCCAGCTTGGAACAGCAAAGTCTTCTTAAAACAGATGGTATGTACAGATTCACTTCAGGTATGTATCCACAGAGCAAGAAATCAATGCTAATTCTAAGGTAGTGGATGAAAATATGCTCCTTGTGAGTGTGTAAATACCATCTGTTCTAAGGATTCTCATCCTAACCTTGTTCTCTTCCAGCTTAAAGAACTTGGGTGACATACTAATTTCTTCAAAAATTATGTCTGCTAGATTGCTAAAATGAACTGTGAAAATTTAGAGTAAATCCCTGGATCAAAGCTTCAAGTCAGAAATAAATGTACTCCTACCCTCCCCCATATAAAAACAGTCGGCAATTATGTCACAGGTGGTATTCCCTTCGTCTGGATCAAAACTTTAGGATAGTAGTTTGAACTTGAAGGATTTTTGTATGTATTCAACCTCAACGTAATTTTATGATGCTAATTATCAGCATCACAGTGAAAGCTAACTAGTCACCTGGCTAAATTGATGCACTTGATGTAGAATTATGAAATATCTACTTGTGCTTTCCAAAAGAAGAAAATAATGAAATTTGTTTCTATTTCTAACAGATGACTGCACCAAAAACCTGGAAGGGCATCTTTTCTTACCTTCAGATTATGAAGTAGAATATAACAATATCCCACAAGATAATTCTGGAGAATACTCCATTATCTCACATATACCCTCAGTCCTTCACAACAGAGATCTATCTACTGACCCCTCTAATCACAAGGAACCTTCATCTAATCAATTCCAGAATGATCAACAAGTTACAGATGACAGAGGAGGTAAAATATTTACTTGTTCTGAATGTGGCAAACAATTTCGAAAGAAATTAAGTTTTTATGCACACAGGAGAATGCACAAAAATGGGAGGCCATTTTCTTGTTTAGAATGTGGGAAACGTTTTACCAATAAATCAGACCTCTCTAGACATCAGAGAATTCACACAGGGGTGAAGCCATTTTTTCTTGTTCTGAATGTGGAAAATGTTTTACTGTGAAATCGCATCTTGTCGACCATCAGAAAATTCACACAGGGGAGAAGCCATTTTCATGTTCAGAATGTGGTAATTGTTTTGCTAGAAAATCAAATCTGCAAAGACATCAGAGAACACACACAGGATTTAGGCCCTTTCAATGTTTACAATGTGGGCAGTGTTTTACTTTAAAATCACATCTTTACGACCACCAAAAAACTCACACTGGAGAGAAGCCAATTCCATGCCCAGATTGTGGGAAATGTTTCACTTTAAAACCACATTTGGTTGGACATCAGAGAATTCACACCGAGGAGAAGCCATATTCATGTCCAGGTTGCGGGAATTGTTTTACTCAGAAAACAACTCTTGTTAAACATGAGAAACTTCACGGCGCAGAAGCAGTTTGTGTATTCAGATTGTAGAAATAACGCTAGATGTATGGTTCCAGAACCATAAAAATGAACAATTAATGTAGAAAATACACATACAATCCTAGCAATTCTCCTCTTAAAATGACCCTATTTTTATTTTACTTTTTCTTAGATTATAACATAATGTAAATAATTTTTTTTCCATGTATGTCATAGATCAGCAATTTTCTAAACAATAAAATAGCTGAATTTAAACAAAATGTTGTTAATTTTCTTTGTATTTAATTCTGATTAATGAAACTAACGAGACGTTCTCTTTCAGTGTAGGATTATTATACCACACTGTCAGATCTCAAGAAAAGATTGGGCAAGACAGGTTGAAATTTCTCAGCAAAAAAAAAAGTTGCTTTGTTATACATAAGCAGAAATAAAAAAAAAAATAAGTGTGTTTACAGTGAGCAATATGTGACCAAGAGTTAAATGGGTTATAGAGTCCAAAGAACATAAAAAGTTGATCTGAATTGGCAAGAAGACAGGTGGCAAATGGAGCAGAGTGAGTGTCTGAGTATGTCAAGCCTTTAAAGTGAGGGGCAGAATAATAAGTATTAAAAGGTGAAGAGTTGGAAAAAGGCAAAAAATGGTTGAGGAACTGTTTGGCAAGACGAGGAGGATAGTTCTTCGCTGCTTCATTTTTGGAGACAGTAAGAAAGAGTAACTTTATAATATATAAAAGAGGATACGGAAACCTAGATAGTCTGGAGCATTAACCTGGAAGTAACACCATCGAAGAGTGTAGCAGAGTCAAAATTCCAGGCTTCAGTAATATGAGTTAAGAAAAAAAGTCATGAAACATTATTAACTTGCATTTAAAAGGGATGTATGTGGCTCTTAAAGGATTATTCTCACCACACACATTGATGGAATATCAGTAGGACGTCGACACTTGGCTGCACTCAGAACTCCCTTTGAAATCCATGGGAATGTTCCGAGCACCACTCTTTCGAGAATGGAGAGGTTCCAGGGTTCATTTTAGAGATCGGGGTGGCTTCCTCCTTCGGGATCTGCACCTATCACACATTGATGGGAATACGCCCATTAAAGGGCAATTTTGGGGTAAAATATTGTTATATCAAGTAACTGTCTTCAATCATTTGCCATTTATAAAATTACAGCAGTTGCACAATCCGTGAAAAGTGATGGTCTTAAAGGGAACCTATCACACTGGAAGTGCTGTCTGACCTGCCAACAGCATGTTATAGAGTCAGAGGAGCTGAGCAGATTCATATATAGTTTTGTGGGAAAAGATTCAGTAGAACTTTTATTCATTTAAATGTCTGCTTATTCTGGGTTAAGGAGTCCAGTGGGCGGTCTTATCAGTGACCAGATAGGAGTGTGCATACAGTTAGCTGTCAATCACCCATAAAACCACCCAGTGGACTCCTTAACCAAAAATAAGCAGACATTTAAATGAATACAAGTTCTACTTAATCCTTCACCATAAAACTATCAATCTGCTGAGCTCCTCTGACATTATGACATG
Organism: Phyllomedusa bahiana; assembly: GCA_025379985.1. Lineage (NCBI taxonomy): Eukaryota > Metazoa > Chordata > Amphibia > Anura > Hylidae > Phyllomedusa > Phyllomedusa bahiana. The sequence goes on from JAODAL010032283.1 coordinate 28,607, forward strand.
CTGCTGGCACAACTAACAGCATGTTTAACAGATCCGATCATTTTTAAAGGGATCCTATGTCTGCATTATGTCCCCTCGTGTGAACACCTGTTAGACATTGGAGGACAATCTAGAGTTCTCACAACTGAATCAAATTCCGAAAAATATGCAAGCAGGACTAGGCTTCTGTAGGTTCTGCAAGATTAGAAAAACATGGCTGCTTTTTTTTTTTTTTCAAATAATGAATGCACTTGGCCACAAGTTGGGTGGGGTATTACATCTCAGCATTATTGAAGACTGCCGAGGTGCAATAGTAGATACAACTTGAGGATGGGTCTCCTTCTGAGGGAAAACCATGTTTCTATAATCCTTTGTAAACCATTCAAGGGAAATGTTACATGTACTGGCTAGTTTTATTTGAGGGGTTTTTTCCATCTCAAGTTTTATCGTTCTATAATTCATGAAGAATGTGGGGCTTTTGAAGTACTTTTGTTTAATGCCCACTGAAGTGATAACAGCATGTAAACATTGCAATGGTACTGAAGTCCGTACAGCCCTCAAAACAATCTAAACTGTACAGCTGCCCTATGCATTACACATGGGGCCTCATGTATGAAAACTGTCTAGGTTTAAGACTTTGGTTTCTATGGGCAACAAAGAGTCAGAGGTCCCCTTTCATTAAAAAAAATGGGAGCTCTGATTGATATGTCATAGTGTCAATACACTACATTGTTCAGACTATGAGAGGATTGGTGGAGGGGAGGTGAGAGGAATACCATGTCCGAAAAAAACCATGCAAGCCCAGTTCACATTATGTTCTTTTGTTTGGTGCATACACAAGGAAAAGCCTTTGACCTACACATTAAACAGAGGCTGTGGCAGATGGCCAACAATAGCATCTATTTAACATATTCATCATGAACTTTTCAATGGCCTTAGAGGACGCGTACAATAAATGAATGCCACATATACCTCAGACAGAAGACTGACATAGTCCACTGTATATCTATACGGTGTTATACGTCAGCCATAGACTGCCTCTACTGTGTGTATATATGTATGTATATGTGTATATAATATATATATATATATATATATATATATATATATATATATATATATTTGACACTGATGAAGATAAGGAAAAACAACTATAACACGGTATGTGAATCAGTATTACAATCAACACCAGGAGCATCGAAGGACCATCCAGCCTGCGGACTAGCAATGATGCTACTGTACCTGTCCAAAGAGCTTTCTCATGGTGAAGAAGCCATTCAACAAGCTGGAGCCCACTGTCAAGAAACCAGGGCATCAGTTTACTGCAGGTAGGTACAGGCTGGGCTACATTTGATATCTATAATACATGAAAAAAACTTTGAGGTTCTTAGTTCACATGTTTTGATCAAAACTGTTTAAGCCACCTCCGACTTTCAACGGGACCTCAGTACATTTGATATCTACTCACTGGAGTTGGTTGTATATATTGATCTGTCTTTTAATGTCAAGGACTCGTATGGGTCTGTGCTCTTCCCCTGGATTTTGGTGAAGAGCTGCTCTTATGCTTTTTAGTGAGGGCTTTTAATCACCGCATCTTAGGGGGCTAAATCTTATATACAAGAGAGAACGTGGACTGCTGCTGTCAATGGACTTACTGAACTTAGTTGCTTGTTTATAGCTGTAATTAAGAGAGTTTAAGGCAGGAGTTAAAGCATTTGCAAGAACTGTAAAGTTTTCAGTGGTCGTTGTAACTGGAAGAATAAAATTGGAGATTTCCTTCAGTGCACATTATGCCATTTTTAGGTAGAATTGGAGCAGGAATTCCACGCTGAATAAAGAGTCAGGGCAACTAGTAAAATAGTAAGCTTAAGGTAGTTATAGGAAGAAGCATTGATTTCTAACAAAAATCTGTTTCCCTTAGCAGAAACGTCTAGGTAAGGTCTTTATATTTAATAGAGTTCAAACAGACCAACCAAGAGCCACCCCTTCCAACATCCAAAGGTTCTATCTTGATCGTGTTTTATTATTGTGGACTGAGCTAAACCACTAGTAAAATAGAGGTATCCTTAACTGAAGACTAATCATAGGTGAAAGGACCCTTACAAAAATAATAAAACATAACTTTTATTGTGTCAAATAAGAACATCTATACTTAACCCAACAGGTAACCCTACCTAAATGGAGCAGCTGGCCCAAAATGGGCAACCTTGTATTTGACCCTGTCCCTGGATACCTAATTTGTCTCTGAGAAGCTATAGAAAAGGGGCAAAGTATTCTAATTGAAAGTGTTGCAATTGCTAATCACAGAATACCAATAGAGTTGTAATCAAAATTTTCTTTTTAATGCAGATGTCAAACTGACATCAAGTAGCACATTTTGACTAAGGATAAATAGTCCTAAGAAGACCATAAATGGATAATGATGACATGATGCTTCCGATTTCTTTTCTTCTGATTGAGGAAGGGGGTGGCAGCAGATATTTTTGGGTTGCCTGGACTTTGTTGGGGTGTGATTTATGCTCAATTTGATACCCAAGTGAAAGGGGAGTGCAAAATGAGTGGAAATAAATCAATTCCTTTACAGTGGCCCCCACGTCATATACTGGTAAGTGTGTACATGACATACAGCTATGACTAAATTAAGGTTTATAGGTTTAGAAGTCCTCCAGGCAAAATATATGGTTATAGACTTGTACCATGCTTTCTTCACAACACTTTTAGCTACAGATAGTCTGTATTTGTCTGCCTTTACAAATAAGGGACACCGGTATTCTTAATGGGGAGGATGACATCTGTGCCTCCACTTTTTTTTGTCAGAATATACCTGATAATTTGAGGAAATTCATACTTGCTTGGTTGTATTTAAGAACCCTAAAGAAGTCCACTGCTAGAATGTAGTGTCCACACAATGGCAAAACTGTATGAGACAGACATGTCCTATGTCATCCACAGCAGGTATCAACAGGGACATTGTTCCAGGCAGGCGGGGTGGGTCAGACGCCCGAGGCGCCATCTGCCCAGAAAAGCAGGCCAGTGGGTGGCATTGAACTCTGCAGGGCTGTTTTAAAATGTCTGTGCACATTTAGCTGTGCAGTAGCTTCTCAGGCAGCAGGCAGAGACTATTCCTTATCGATTCCCGATCATTGTATGTACGGCACTCAATAAGTGCGGTATATATAGATCGGTGGCGCGATGCAGCAATGTCATCACAGCTCCTGTGACGCTGGATTTCCTAAGCCAGTGTTTCTCAACTCCAGTCCTCGAGGCCCCACCAACAGGCCAAGTTTTCAGGATTTCCTCAGCATTGCACATGCGATATCATTATTCTCAGTGCATTCTGTGGGAGATCCTGAAAACATGACCTGTTGGTGGGTCTTGAGGACTGGAGTTGAGAAACAGTCCTAGGCCAAAAAGCCTAGGCTTCTGGCCTAGGAGATGTCGGAATCAGCATCCTGGTGTAAGCATCATGATAATGTCACACCAGGCACTAGCTCCCGGAGCTCCTAGGAACAGGGAGTATTTTTATACCTATGGGGGTTACAGATACAGTTGAAACAAAAAGATTATATAAACTGACACATATGCATGTTTTTCTCACTATCTGACATCAAATCAGAATAAACCTTACCCATTTGAGGTCAATTAGGAACCAAAATTATTTATATTTGCCAAATGCCAGAATAACGAGAGAGAGAGAATTTAAGGCATTTTTATTACTTTCTGCAAAGTCAAACGTTTACATACACTAGGATTACCATGCCTTTAAACAATTTGGGACATCCCATATGATAAATCTTTGGAAGCCTCTGTTTATTGGCAGCATGTGAGTTAGAGACACACCTGTGGATGTATTTTAACGCACACCAGAAACACACTGCTTCTGTGTGTAACATCATGGGAAAGTCTAAATAAATCAGCCAAGATATCAGGAAGAGAATTGTGGACTTGCACAAGTCTGGATTATCCTTGGGTGCAATTTCCAGATACCTGAAGGTGCCTTGTTCAACAGAACAAACAATTATACACAAGTACAAACAAGAAGGGAATGATGGGAATGTCCAGCCATCATACCGCTCAGGAAGAAGACGGGTCCTGTGTCTCAAAGATGAACATGCTTTGCTCCAACATGTGCATAGCAGCCCAAGAACAAAAGCAAAGGACCTTGTGAAGATGCTGGCGGAAGCTGGTAAGATTGTCATTATCCACAGTGAAACGCGTACTTTATCAACATGGGCTGAAACACCGCTCTGCCAGGAAGAAGCCATTACTCCAAAACATATATAAGCCAGATTAATGTTTACAACTGCACATAGGAACAAAGACCTACATTTTTGGAGACATGTCCTGTGGTCTGACGAAACTAAAATTAAACTGTTTGGCCATAATGACCATTGTTACATTTGGAGGAAAAAGGGAGAAGCTTATAAAAGTGCTTATTTTTACTGTCTCCATCATTCATAGATATGATCTTTGTAGCAAGAAAAAACTCCTTTAAAGCTTTGGTGGAAATGGGTCTTCCAAATGGACAATGACCCGAAGCATACTGCCAAACTGGTTACAAAGTGGTTTAAGGGCAACCAAGTCAATGTTTTGGAGTGGCTATCACAAAGCCCTTGTCTCGATCCTATTGAAAATTGATGGGCAAAGCTGAAAAGGCAGGTGCAAGCAAGACGACCTACGTACAAACATGGCTCCGTTACACCAGTTCTGTCAGGAGGAATGGGCCAAAATTCCTACCAACTATTGTGAGAAGCTTGTGGAAGGATCCAAAACGTTTGACCCAAGTCATACAGTATAAGGACAATGCAACCAAATACTAAGGAAATGTATGTAAACTTTTGACTTTGCAGAAAGTAATAAAAATGACTTAAAAAATTCTGTCTCTCTCTCATTATTCTGGCATTTGGCAAATTATAAATAATTTTGGTACCCAATTGACCTAAAATGGGTAAGGTTTATTCTGTTTTCATGTCAGATAGTGAGAAAAACATGCATATGTGTCTTTTTATATAGTGTATCTAAACTTCTGGTTTCAACTGTACCTACCTATAGGGGTCTAGATCTACCTACAGATTAGCATATATTTACCTATAAGGGTTATCTACCAACAAGGGACTATATCTACCTAGAGGGGGCATAAACCTATATACAAATGGACTACATCTACTTACAGCAGGCTTATACTTACCTCGCAAGAGGCTATTTCTACCTACAGGGGGCATATGCATACCTACAAGGGGGCAATAGCTATCTAAAAGGGAGCTACAGCTACCTATGAGGGCATATATCTATCTACAGGCAGCATATATTTACCTACAGATGGCATAATAAGCCCCCTGCAGGAATGTATATCTACCAACAAAGGGCTTATGTACCAATCTAGAAGTGGCTTATATACCTACCTACAGGAGGCCCATATATTGGCCTCTACCTACCTGCCGACTGAGGTTATATATACCTACTTACCTACAGAGACTATATACCAACCTACGTGTATGGGGCTAATATACATATCTACCTGCCTACAGGGCGCCTATATACAGTATCTCAAAAAGTGAGTACATCCCTTTTCATTGGGACAACACTAAAGACATGACACTTTGATACAATGTAAGTAGTCAGTGTACAGCTTGTATAACAATGTAAATTTGGTGTGTCCTCAAAATAACTCAACACACAACCACTAACATCTACAACACCACGGTCAACAAAAGTGTGTACACCTCTTAGTGAAAATGGATAAATTGTGCCCAATTTGTCATTTTCCCTCCACACTTGTTAGTGTTACAATGTCTCCGATGTGAATGGGTTGCAGGCGTGTTAAATTTGGAGCTATTGCTCTCGCACTCTTCACTAGAAGTTCAACATGGCACCTCATGGCAAGGAACCATATGAGTATCTGGAAAAAAATGATGCTCTACATGAAGATGGTTTAGGCTATAAGAAGATTGCCAACACCCTGAAACTGAGCTGCAGCACGGTGGCCATGACCAAGACAGGTTCCACTCAGAAAACGCCTCACCATGGTCAACCATGAAATTGAGTGCACGTGACCAGAGTCATATCCAGGGATTGTCTTTTCAAAATAGACATACCAGTGCTGCCAGCATTGCTGCAGAGCTTAAAAGGGTAGAGCGCTGCACACTGCATCAAATTGGTCTTCATAGCTGTCATCCCAGAAGGAAACCACTTCTAAAGATGATGCACAAGAAAGCCTGCAACAGTTTGTTGAAAACAAGTAGACTAAAGGCATTGATTACTTGAACCATGTCCTGTGGTCTGTTGAGAGCAAGATGAACTTATTTGGTTCAGATGGTGCCAAGCTTGTGGTGGCACCCAGGTGAGGAGTACAAAAACAAGTGTGTCTTGCCTACAGTCAAGCTTGGTGGTGGGAGTGTCATGGTTTGGGGCAGCATGAGTGCAGCAAATCATGATCCCCTCACTTCAGAAACTGGGCCGCAGGGCAGTATTTCAACATAACGATCGCAAACACACATCCAAGACAACCACTGCCTTGCTAAAGAAAATGATGGTAAAGGTGCTGGACTGGTCAAACATGTCTTCAGACCTAAACCCTATTGAGCATCTGTGGGGCATCCTCAAACAGAAGGTGGAGGAGCACAAGGTCTCTAACATCTACCAGCTCTGTGATGTCATCATGGAGGAGTGAAAAAGGATTCCGGTGGCTGCAACCTGTGAAGCTGTAGTGACCTCCATGCCCAAGAGCGTTGAGGCAGTGCTGGAAAATAAAGGTGGCCACACAAAATATTGACACTGTGGGCACAAGTTGTCCATTTTCACTTAGGGGTGAATGGTATTTCAGATGGTGTTAAGCGGGTGTGGTGGCAACCAGGTGAGGAGAAGACAGACAAGTGTGTCTTGCCTAAAGTCAAGCATGGCGATGGGAGTGTTATGGTTTGGGGCTGCATGATTGTTGCCAGCTGTGGGGAGCTACAGTTCATTGAGGCAACCATGAATGCCAACATGTACTGAGAGCATGATCCCCTTCCTCTGGAAACTGGGCCATAGGGCAGTATTTCAACCCCACACACACTTCCAAGACGACCACTGCCTTGCTAAAGTAAATGAGGGTAAAGGTGCTGGACTGGCCAAACATGTATCCAGACCTTAACCCTATTGAGCATCTGTGGGGAATCCTCAAAAGAAAGGTGGAGGAGCACAAGGTGTCTAACATTCACCAGCAAAGTGATGTTGTCAAGAAGGAGGGAAGAGGATTCCAGTGTCTGCAACCTGTGAAGCTCTAGTGAACTCCAAGCCCAAGAGTTAAGGCAGTGCTGGAAAATAATGGTGGCCACACAAAATATTGATACTTTGGGCACAATTTGTCCATTTTCACTTAGGGATATACTCACTTTTGTTGCCAGTAGTTTAGACATTAATGTCCGTGTGTTTAGTTATTTTGAGGGCACCACAAATTTACACTGTTATACAAGCTGTACACTGACTACTTTACATTGTATCAGTGTCAACCCATGAAAAGATATAATACAATATTTACAAAAATGTAAGGGGTGTACTCACTTTTGGGAGATACTATAAGTATATGGTAACATATCAGTATTATATTTATATACAATTATTATAGAGTAACATATTAAAATAGTATATAGTAACATATCAGCATAATATATTTGTATATACTTAGTATATGATAAAATCAGTATATTATTATTAGTATATGATAACATATCAGTATAATGTATAAGGGTATGGTAATATAGTATAAAATATTAGTCGATACTTAATATATGGTAACTTACCAGTATAATATATTAGTGTATATATATATAGACTGTGGTAAAATATCAGTATAGTATAATATATATGTAATACAGGGTAATATTTCAATATATTATATTAGTATATTTTTTGTATATGGTAACATATCAGTATACAATATGAATATATAATTAGTAGTGTGTAAAATATAAACTTGCAATACACTTTGCCACAACTTTATCCAAGCTATCAGGTATCTTCCTTGGTTCTTTGTGATGTTGTTTGTTCACTAATATTCTGTAACAAACCTCTAAGACTATGTCTACACAGCACAGAAATACCGTCGGATTTTCGGTGGTTTCAGTATTTTGAAACCGCTGAGAACCCAATGGTACACTGTGCTGCATAGACAGCAATGAAAACCTTTGCTGTAGTCTATACAGCATGGGTTTTTAACCGCGTCCGTTAAAAAGCTGGTGTAGTATGCAACATATTGCATATCCCGCCAGGTTTCCGTACATTCAATGGTACGGGTCGACGACAAAAAACTAAAACCGGCCACGGTTGTTGCACAAATCGGCGTCAAAAACCGTGGCCCTAGGACAAATGCCATCTGCTTTCCAACGTATTATGTCCTATGCTGTGTATACTTAGCCTAAGGCCTTCACAAAACAGCTGTAGTTATACGGAGAATAAATAACATACAGATGTACTCTGTCTACTCATTAGGAGACTAAGGGTATGTTCACACGGCGTAATTGCGGGCCGTACAGTACACCCCACAATTACGCCAGGTGTTGGGGAGTCATGCTGATCGGCGCGTACTCCCATGATGCGGGGGAGGGCGGGGCTGCAGCCCGCCGGCCCCATAGACTGTCGTTACTGATTACTTAGACATGTCACTTATCTCCCCGCTCGTACAATATGATCGTATTGTACGAGCGGGGAGAGGAGGTGTTATCCATAGCTCTTTATGAGAACTGTGGATTACCGCCCCAAAATAAGCGGTGTGAACATACCCTAAAGGCAATTCTAGTTTTTCAAAATAAAACATGTATAAATCTTACATTTGGACATTGCCTGATTACAGAGAAAAAAAAGGTTGCACAGAGACATCAATATAACAATCATGACAAAGTATTTACAGACGTCATTTATAGTAGAATTAGTGAACATTGTAAATGCAAATTATGTTAAAATGTAAGACACATACAGTTGTGCTCAAAAGTTTACATACTGCGGTAGAATTCTTGCTTTCTTAGCCTTTTTTCAGAGCATATGAATGATAACACAAACTTTTTTTTTCCACTCCTGGTTAGTGGTTGGGTGAAGCCATTTATTGTCAAACTATTGTGTTTTCTCTTTTTAAATCATTAAGTCAACCAGAAACATCCAAATGACCCTGATCAAAAGTTTAGGTGCTTTTGACCTGATAACATGCACAGAAGTTGACACAAATGGGTTTGAATGGCTACTAAAGGTAACATCCTCACCTGTGACTTGTTTGCTTGTAACCAGTGTGTGCATAAAAGCTGACTGAGTTTCCGGGATCCAGACAGATTTTTGCATCTTTCATCTAGCCACTGACGTTTCTGGATTGTGAAGAAACCCCCCCCCCCTCTCCAACATCGTAAATTAACTCACGCACTTCAGACAAGAATCTCAGTACGGAAGGACACGCCCAATATATGTAGGATAGATAGATATCTGCCTGGCTCGTCACTACTTTTTGTTTTTTATATTATTTTCTTTAGTAATATTACATAACAATGATTGGGCTGCCCGCTGACATAAGTCTCTGTGTATTCAAAGATATCGTTCTGTCCATTCAGCCATGTCTGCATGTTTAATCAGCAAATTTGGTTCTGCATATAACAACAAGTTATAGATATCAGATATAAGACTTTATTTTGAGGAGCATAATCTACAAAGGCGTTCAAACTTGGTAGGCGTAGAAACCGTATGTGTCCTTAATGTATGTTGTATAAAGTGTCTAATCCGGAGATAGGAATAATAACAGGTCTCCAGTAATTCAAAGCCTTTTTTTTAACAAATCAAAGAATAGAACTTGCAACGTTTTGTATGATGTCAGCAAGTCTAAAAAGTTTCCTGTCAAACCACAGCCTCATTTGTGGAGTACCTAAACCATTGGGAAATAGGGGATTGAACATAAACTATGTCATTGCAGAAGCTTGTGAATATAGATTACATTTTTTAACACATTTTTTCCAGATTTCCCTAGTTAGATTCATTGGGCCAAAAAGAATTACAGTTTGTTGAACCTAAGAAGGAGTCCAAAGCAGCGAATTGGTGGGTGTGGACAGTAGCCATAGATTTTTTTTATTTTTGCCCACCTGGAGAACGCATAGAGACCACTGTCCAGGAATTTGTCTCAGTTGGGTAGTCCAATAGTACTTGGCAATGACTGGGATAGCCAGACCGCCATAAGATTTGCCCCTCAATAAAACAGATTTAGCAATCCTGTGCCATTTGTAATTCCAAATAAATCCAAAGAGAGCTGCCTGTAAAGCTTTATAGCAATTGGAAGAGTCTCAAATAAGTATAGTAGATTGGGCAGCAAATGGCTGCTATTCTACCCGGCAGTGACAAAAGGTAAAGGCTTCCATTTACAAAGTAAACTCCTAATTTCTTAATATTATTTAGGGAAGTTTTGTCCATACAGAGAGGAATACAAGTCTGTCAATTGAACCCCCAAATGTTTAACTGAGACCTACTTCCACTGGTATTGAAAATCAGACTGAAAAGAAAACAACTGAGAGGGGTATATAAATAAGTAGTGCTTCTGTGTTGCTATATTTATTTTATATCCAGAGATAATGCGAAAGTCATTCAAAAGAGCATGGTAGTGTAATATATGGGTTAGCTAACACCAGCAGAATATGGTCCGCAAAGGGCATTTAAATTTAAATTCGTGATCTCTGATTTTGATTCCATGTATGTTGTCATGAAGTTGGATGGCAGAAGAAGGGTTTCAACACACAAAAATGAACGGGGATGAAGGGCACCCCTAATGTGTACCATTGAGAACCTTGATTATGGGGGCCAAACTATGTAGCAATCGGAGAGTAGCTCTGGCAGATGAGTATAAGCTACAAAGAGCCTGAAGGAACGGGCCAGAAATTCCAAAACACTTTAATACGGAAAACATGTACAACCAGTTAGGACGGTCGAATGTCTTCTCTGCAGCCTTAATGGTTGTGATGACTGATCCAACTTATTAACCATGTCTATTATATCAATGACTCTTCTAGTATCACCACCTGGACGATTCATCACAAATCTCACTTGGTCTTTGTGTATGACTTAAGGCAGCCACACAGCCAATCTATTTGTCAGTAGTTCAGTAAATATTTTCAGATCAGCGTTCATCAATCCTTTGGTGCTGAAATTAGAAACCTCCATAGGGTCTTTATCAGGTTTGGGTATAAGAGTTATATAAGAATGTAGTAATGAGGATGCTACAGCAAAGCCTCCCAACATTGCATTATATAATTGAACTTGATATTGGGAGAGCTGTGAACCAAAGGTTTGGTAATATCGGGATGTCAGGCCATCTGGAACCGTGACTTTACTATAAAAGCAGTTGTTTAAGCACTTCCTCAACTTCTTTTTAGAGATTACCAGCTCCAAAAATGAGAGGTCAGGAAATGGAATAATAATAAAAGTCCAAAAATGTATTGAATTAAAAAACAAATGCAGCTCACATAGCAAGAGAGACCCACATTAATTCAGAGTATCCCGATAAGTAGCAAACAGCCTACGCATTTAAGGTCATTGACCCTTATTCATGGCATTTTTGGGGTTTGGTCTACCCCCACCGTGTTTCCAGCGGAGGTTCTTCATCAACAATATGAAGTGGGGGAGCTGATCAACTACCCTTGTGTGTGAATTTAGAGATTCACTTTAAGTGAAGCGAAGATAAAGTAGGTAGGTTACAGAAATCAAGAAACAAAATTCAACCATTGATTCTGTTCCTTGGGAAGCAGGGGGATAACTAGAGAAGCCTGGGCCCCCATAGTAAACTTTTGGATGGGGCCCCCTCCCCCGCCTCCCCGACCATTTACCGGGACATGCAGTTACTAGATAATAAAAGGGGCAAATACCTCACCGTACATATGACCATAATACTAGTACCATAAAAATCCCACTATACCAAGACCAACATTACCAATAATGCTACTACATAAGGACCTGATTATACTACCAGAACACGACCACAAATTACCAGCACATAGCGACTGAATAATACCCCTATACTATTACTGATCAGTATACAAAGACAAATAGTACCAACATATAGTGACTATATAGTGGTAGGTATCCGTGTGCACAGGTGCTCTACAGATTGTATATTACCCCCATATAGTCACCATATAGTGGTAGACACCAGTGTACATAGACTCTGCAGACATACAGTCATATGAAAAAGTTTGGGCACCCCTATTAATCTAAATCATTTTTAGTTCTAAATATTTGGGTGTTTGCAACAGCCATTTCAATTTGATATATCTAATAACTAATATTGCACATTTTGTGTTAGTACAATAAACCTCATTTCAATCCAGAAATATTACTGTGTCCATCAGTTATTACATATATCAAATTGAAATGGCTGTTGCAAACACCCAAATATTTAGAACTAAAAATGATTAAGATTAATAGGGGTGCCCAAACTTTTTCATATCACTGTATACATGATTACAGTGCAGTTACATGTTGTGACTCACAAGTCGTCGACTTTCCCTTTTGTTCTGCATCCCTGCAGATTTGGACACAAATATCTTATAATCCTCACTTTTCCAGCACCTCCCTCACTGTCCCCCACCTCTGTACAAACTTCCAAGAGGTGGCAGAGCGGGTACAGGCCATAGCTTAGAGGCCCAGTCTCCTAGAAGGGAGGAAAAGAGGATTCGCCCCCTGGAGATTGTTTTACAGCTACGGCCTGTACCCCTCAAAATCATATTGCCAGGTAGGAAGACCCCATTAGATAGGTTGGTAGGCTCTAGATAGGTAGGTTGGTAGGCTTCAGGTAGGAAGGTAGGCAGTACATAGGCCTCAAGTAGTTAGATTGTTCTAGGAAGGTAGGCAGTAGTTAGGCAGGTCTCAGTTAGGTAGGTTGGCCCTAGGTAGACAGTAGTTTGGCCCCAGCTAGGTAGGCAGCACATAGGTAGGTAGGTAGATAGGCTGTAGGCAGGGCTGTTCCTAGGCTAAATTGCACTAAATTGCAAGGTGAAGAAATTTGCCCCCACCACCACCACCCCGTAATATAATGCGTCACAATGCGACACATTGCATCACCATAAACCAAAGTATACAAAAAGCTTTACCACACTGTGATATGTATAAAACTACTAAATAAGTCATACAGTTACCACACAAAATGTCCTAAGATCACATATCACCAGCACATGGTGACCGAATACCGCAACACTGTGACCACATATCAGCACGTAGTGACTGAATAATACACCATCCATTACTGAATACAAACCCATTATATTTACAAACCAATTTTACCTGCATACAGTGATACCAGTTCTTCACAGGCTCTGCAGAAATATAATCAACCACCAGGGTGGATTTGATTTAAATCTAACTGATTTAAATCACGATTTAAATCACTAGTCAGTAAGGCTTGATTTAAATCAGTGATTTAAATCAAAGTTTCTAACCTTAAACTAGTTTTGCTATTTTAACATTGCAATAGATGAAGATTTTTAGAATCACTTTTAATATTATTTTTTTTTCTCCCATTTTAAAATGGTTAATCATTCATATTTGGAAAAACCCCTGTTCTGTTGTACTTAGGAAGGAGAAAAATAATCCGACCTTAATAAAAATTTAAATAGATTTATTCAACTGAAACAATAACAACTGCTGTTAAAAGTGAAATCATTACTTGAACAGTCTCTAAAATCCAAGCGCTTAAGTGACTTCCACCAGTTTACTGGTGTGACCTTCCTTAAAATATCTTTCAGCAAACATATATTCTTGAATGGTTCCCCCTTAGCTCTGAAGTTTATTATAGTTGGCATTAAAGATGGATGATTGCTGGATACCAATGTCATAGCTAACTCCTCTTCCTCACTACTTAGGTTTTGACCCTGATATTGGATATTGGCAAATTTTTTTGCCAAAAATGAGCTGGAGTCAGTGCTTGTCCCTTTCGTTTTGTTTACTGCTTGTAATTTTTAATTCTGTCCATGTGTAGTTCTGTTTTTAAAGTGTTTCACTCAGTTCCTTCCAAATTTCAACCAGCATCCGCAATAAAACAGCTAGTTTTTCTGTATTTTTTTTAAAGCTTGAGAGATGGGTTTTCAGGAAGCTCAGCATAAGTTCAACATTTCCTCTTAAGCCCAATGTTGAGGATTTTGGCCGTGACAGTGCCATCTATTTTATCTCGATTTTCCTTCACAAAGTGTCATCAGAATAGGCCAGCTTTTTGATATACTGCTCATAACAGTCCACCACAGAGTTCCATCTAACATCTTTGGGAGCGTTAGCTTGGTTTCCCCATCCTTTTCAGAGTTTGCTGCAGCAAATTGATTATTACGGAAAGTTTTTTAGAAATTTCAACAACATAGCCTTTTATTTCTGGAACACTTAAGTCTTTGCTAAGAGGTGCCACCCAAATGAGCACTGCAACCAAAATGTTATTAGCAGCTTTGTATTCCCTCCCTGCTCTTCTAAATCTCTTCTCATCTTGGATACGTTTGCAGCATTGTCAGTGACCAAACTGGGGTACTAGACATTTGAATTTTTGTTCAACATGTCGTTATAGCTTTTACTGCCACTTTCTTGTAAGTATTCTGCTGTGTGTGCATTTTCCTGACGATCAGTTGTTTGTGCAAGGAAGACTTTAACCTTCTTCTGTTGTTATACAAGCACTACATAGGATCCCTTGTGGACATTACTCCCCCCCAATCAATACTTTAGGTTTAACAATTTTACCCTCCAAAACGGTTGCACATTGCTCCATTTCTCTGTCATACACTTGATCCAGCAGTTTCCCTGCAAAATCAGCTCTGCTGGGTGGACTGTATCCTGGTCTCTGTGACTGAACCATATTTAATTAAATGTGGTTCTCAGTCCAGACGGAAAGAAGAGTTTCGTTGCATAAATAAACTGTGGCAAATTTTTTCATCAATCAATCTCTTTTTTCTAATCTGCTAGTTCTTATCACAAAAATTATCTATGGTGTTTTTCCAGGGGGTAAAGGTTTTTTCCTTCCTTTTGGGTGATGGTGATTTTGTGGCTGTGGGTGTCTGAGATGCCCGCTGCTGCTAAAGAAGCACTATCCTGGATGGATAACTCTGAAACTGTAGAACAGGAAAGATGGTGATCTTGGAGGTGGATAGTTTTCCAGAATCCAATGAATTCCCCTAAACAGAAAAAGTCAATGCTGTTTTTTTTATATTGTTTATAACAATTTCTGCTTATTGTACACAACACATCACTGCCCCTGCCCCCCAAAAAAAATATTTGTTTTTCTTCATCAATAACTGTAACCAAATGACAGTAACATGCAGTAATAATAAGAAATAAAATTTTTTCTCACACATGAAAAGTTCAGTCTTTAGAAATAGGATTCAATAAAAAATGTTTACCAACCTGAAAGATCCTGCCTGTTTTTAGAAAGTGTTTCTTTGGTCATCTTCATCACCGCACTTCTCATGATGTTGCCTCATTCGCGCCACCAGGCCCTTTGCATCTCTTTGTTGCAATCGTTTGCATTTTGCATGCATGCCTGCCTTACCCGATAGGCGAAGGAGCTTCATTAAAATATTCCCAAACGGGCTCTTTTAAAGGCCTTTCTGCCATTATAAGGAAAGAATGTAATAAACCTCAATCATACACACAAACAGATCCAGACTTGTCTTCTGTGGCTATGCTGGGAGTAAATTTTGCTCAAAGTTTCACTTTCATTTTCTTGTCTGCCTTGCCCTTCCTCCTCCTCACACTATTTTTCACATTCTCTTGTTTGTGCAGATCTATTCCACTCCAAACAATCAGAAACATATTGTCTAACTTCTTGGACTTTGGCACTGGAAGGGTTTTATTCTGTATTCATAGGTTTTTGTAGAAAAAAATAGGGTTAAGGTCTTTTTCTCAACTCTGTTCATGTTGTAACAATTTTTGCTGTGAAGAAGAAGGCTGGGACCTCTGCGGAGTCAAATTCAGTTTTTGAGAACTGCGTAAGTAAAGCGAGCGTCCCGTGATAATAAAGGAGAGAAACTGCCCACTAATCCTAACAGAAACCCCTGGAAGAGCATTGGCATTGTGAAATGTTACACAAATACAGCCTTTATTCTACGGATTAAACAACTCAGCTTTATCCCCATGATGGAAGAACCTTTGGATGGTAAAAAAATTTTCCTCAAAAAGCAGTTTATTGAAAAAAATCCGATTTAAAATCAAAAAAAATCCGATTTTAAAATAAAAAAAATCCTATTTTTTTTGATTTTTTTTTTAAAAAAATCATTGATTTTTTATCCACCCTTTTCAACCCCAGAAAAAGTTACCCTCCCGGGGCTCACGAAAACGTCTTGAAGAGTTGTTTTCTTTTTCGCTTCCATCTCCATTTTGTCCCAGATGCCCTGACACCTTCTTCTGGCCTGACTCTTTTACTGTAAAAATTAAAAAAAAACAAAACTTAGGGCTTTCCCCACTTTAAAACATATTTTTTTAACAAATTTCCTAACTCTATACAAACTCCCCCTATTAGGGATCTCATATGGTAACCCTGTTTGTACCCCTGTAGCCAGACAAAACCCCCTCTAGCCCGGTAGATGCTCCTTATAGCCGGGGTTTGTAACCCTTATCGCCATGGGAGATTTTCCCCCCATAGGACAGGGAGATTTCCCCTATAGTCCGGTAGATTTCCCCAAAAGTCAGGTAAAATGCCCCCTTATCCCGGGAATATGCCCCATATAGCCAGGTAATGCGATATACCCAGGTTTTATTTCCCCTTTTAGCCAGGTAGTGCCCCTTTTAGCCCCCGGGAATTTTTTGCCCCTTAAAGCCAGGTTTTTTTGCTCCCCTTTTAGTCAGGTAGTGCCCTTTTAAAACCCGGGAATATGCCCTTTTAAAAGTCAGTAGTTTCCCAAAATAGCCAGGTAATATGCCCCCTTTTGGTCAGGTAGTGTCCCCAAAAAAGCCAGGTATTTTGCCCCCCTTTTAGTCAGGGATGCCCTATAGCCAGGTTTTTTTGCCCCTTT
Organism: Phyllomedusa bahiana; assembly: GCA_025379985.1. NCBI lineage: Eukaryota > Metazoa > Chordata > Amphibia > Anura > Hylidae > Phyllomedusa > Phyllomedusa bahiana. The sequence continues at coordinate 45,565 of JAODAL010032283.1, forward strand.
TAGCCAGGTAGTGGCCCATATAGCCAGGGAAAATGCCCCCTTTTGTCGGTAGTGCCTATATAGGGCCCGGTAGGGGCCCCTTTTTTAGCCAGTTTTTTTATGCCCCTTTTTAGCCAGGGAAATATGCCCCCCTTTTAGCAGGTATTTCCTATTTTGCCAGGTAAAATGCCCCTTATAGGTAAGGGGAGTGCCTAAATAGCCAATAGTGCCCCCCCGCATTTTAAAATAATAAAAATTTAAAAATGACCACCCACCACGACCCCACGGGGGCCCCGCATCCCCGCCGGGAGCGGGTTTCTTTACAGTGTAAGTGGCGTGACCTAGTCATGTTTACCCCCCGTCCCCCGGCCAAACCAGGGATTCCTCGGGGGTTTCCCCTATGGGGCTTTCCCTAATTCTTCCCCCTTTTTTTCCTCCAGGGTGCCTTATTTGTCCTTGGCCGCTGATTGCGCCTAATACACATATCCCACAGGTATTATTTGGTTTTTCCCCCCCACTTCCCCTCTCTCTCTAATTTCTGGCTAAACCTTTTATTTAAAAAAACGGGTGCCCTCTTGGGACAAAATAAACCAATATTTTTTGCCATACTGCAGCTATTTGTTCCCCGCTCCCCCTTATCAACTACAGGTATCTCCCATAAACCCAATTCTTTACATTCCTTTAAAACTATGTTTTTGGGTACAACGTCTCTTTATAATTTTAAATTTTTCCCTTTCCTCATTTTTTTTTTTTTATCCCTTTTTTTATCTTTTTTTACCCCCTGCTCCTCATTTTTAATTTTTTTCCATTTTTTTATCCCCTTTTCTTTCCTTCACTTTCCCTAGTTCCTTTTTTTTGTACAATACCCTGTACTTATTTATAGCATGCACTAATTTTAGATGTTGTTTGATAGAGGCCTGCCGGTCGAAACATCACGAAACGGGGAACCATCTTTTAAATCCCCTTTTTTATATCTATCGTGAATTTTTTAGCAGGGAATTTTTACTTAATTTTTTTATTGTTAAAATTTTAATCACATTATAAGAGCATTTTTTTGGGATAATACCCGCTTTTCCCTTTTAAATAAAATATATCCCTTTCCCGATATTGGTGTTTCCAAATTTTCCAAAATTTTTATAATTTTTTGCCCCTATTTTAGTTTTCAAAGAATGATTTGGGGCCTCCCACCTAAACCCCAATGCAAGGGGGTCCTTCAAACGTATCTTCCCTTTTTAAAATTTTTTCACTAACCAGCATATGAGCCAATTTTTCCCGCAAAACTGCTACTGAGTTTGGTTGCGAAATTTACCCGGCCCAAAATTTTTTTCAAGGGAAAATTTAAAAGTGCCCTTGCGGGAAAATTTTTTGGGTCCCTTTAACTCTTAAAACCCTTTTTCCCCCAAAATTTTAGGCTTCAAAAATAAAGATAAAATTTTTAATTTTTTTGTGAAGAATCAAACAACAAGTGGGGGCACAATTGTTTAACGGGAAAATTTTTTGGGGAAATTTTTAAAATTTTTTTAAAAAAAAACAAACTGAAAAGTGTGGTGGCAATAGTATTTTTGGCCTCTTTTTTCAGGTGCAGCAAACTCACTCCAGAAGTTCAGTGAGGGTTT